>WNNJ02002437.1:0-122800 GCA_012934845.2 Pomphorhynchus laevis
AAATTTAATAATTTGTAAATTAAATTTATATATAATTTTAAATTATATTTAAAAATACTCTTGACTCGCCCCTATGGCGTTTATTTAATCTAAGATTATAACTCGTCTAATGTACTCCTAACTAACTACATTCTGATTTCTTAAAGTAACAGCCGAATTAATACCTCCTGAGTTGCTAGCCGTAAAATATAAACATTTATTACCTTTTAATATAAATACGGTTTTCTATGGTTAGGCATAATCAATTATCTACACAAGAAAATTCTTTTATATAAATATTTACAACGTTTTGGTCATACACAGTGACCCTTTTCAAGATAATACTTTTAAAGATAGTGATCTTTTTCAAGATATTAGAAACACGGTATATCTTACTGCCTCTATGCTTTTCATGTTAGGTGATGAAATTATAGCTATTAATGGTAAAAATGTCAAAGGATCCACTCGCGATCTGATAGCCAAAATTATTCGAACATCTACGGTATGCATTTTTCATTGACTACACAACTTATAATAATGTAATTTACAAAAGATCATATGGCATAATTAATATGGCATATGGCATAGACGTATTCAATATTTAACACTTATAGTGTTGTAAAAAAGGTAAAAAAATATAGAGTTAATATTTAATTGCGTCTTAAGTAATTAAATCACTTTCTAAGTAATCACGTATATTTTAGTAACCTCGATTATAAAGAAAAAATATCAATACAAGTTTTAAAACGTAAATAACAATTTTAAGTTAAGTTAAGAAAAAAAGTTGAACTGTCTGTTTCAGTCCAGCAATCGTCGAGATCGACGCCGTTTTTATCGAAATCCTCATCAGATGTAGATGATGATTCATCAGAACTTACCAAGCAATTCTGGACGAATTCTATTTTATCGACCAGTTTTCCACATGTAACAACCTTCATGCTTGAATATCCAGCTATCATATCGATATTAAATTCCTTCGTGCTACAGCATTGGTCTAGCATGTGATTCATTACTTCCTCGCATAGTTGATCAACGTTATCATCATTGGTTAATATTGTATCAGAAGGCGTTGCCATTGTCGAATCTGGATGTGTAAGGCTATTTTCTTGTTTTGCAGTTTCGGTAACAACAGATTTTAGATTTATAGAGGAATCTTCTTCAATAAAATCGATAAACTCCGATACCCATTTAGGGTTGATCTTCGTGTTGACATCGCAGAACGCTCGTATGATTGATAGGAAACAGAATCTGAGCTGCTCCGGTGTTTGAATAAGCCCAGGACGTTCATTACGAAGATTGTGTAAAATATTCATAAGTTGAGCATGAGAGTTACAACCTTCACTTGCTGCAAGTAGAGTGAGTACGATATCTACAAAAGCAAACGTGCCACTTCTTCCGATACCAGCACTGCAATGAATAACTGGTGAGTGTTCGAAGACATGTTGACTTCGTAATATGCTAAGAAAACGAAGGAAATTTTCAGGGCAAGAGGGTTCGCCAAAGTCAGGCCAATCAGTATAATTGTAATGATGTATATCTCTTGTTTCGCCTGTATTGCTTTTTAGAACTTTTAAAATCCTCTTTACAAACGAGTCGTAATGTATTCCAGATTGAAATTCAACAGTCATATCGATATCGTTCAAACGCATAATTGCCGTATCTTCTTCGGTAAGACCATCGATTAGTATTTTTTCCATAGTGCACTCCATTGTAAAAAACTTGAAGCATTTGGAACGGCCCTTTTCTACTAACTTATTCAGAATAATAATCGACCGAACGTTATCTTGCCAAACCATATTCCAATAATGTGAGATCGTGTTCGACAAAGGGCCCTGAGAAAGTATGTATGATCGATTTGCAGGTTTATATCCAACAAAGTTAGCATTGATATACGATGTTTGACAGTTTTTAAGCTTTACTAATGTGCTGTCGACTTTTCCATTGCGTTCTAAAAAAGGATACGCAGTGTAGTTATATCCACCCGACTGTTCATAGTCGCGATCCCATTTATTCGTAAGATTTAGATCTTTTAATTGACTCGGAGCAAGCCCGCGCATATTGGTGGGCATCTGTAATCCATAATCTTTTAATCTTAGAAATTCTCGAAAACCTTCACACTTTTTATTTCGGTTGATTTGACTGCATATGGATTTTGGTATTAGTTCGTCGGAACCCTTTGTCGGGTTCAATGATATGCGGGAAAAGCTGGCGGATGAAGGCTCCGTAGGCCCGCTTTCAGAAATATTTAATTCGCGGGCTTCGGCAACTGCTTCTTCGTCTGATTGGGGTAATTCTGTTTGGCCGTCATCATTCGGACGCATATGTATTATCGTGGAGTCAAGAAAATTGTAATCAGTTGTTGAACTGTGAATGCAAACTTCGCGAGGTTCAGGATGGCAAATGTTCGGATTTATTTTGTCGAAATATGAATGATAATTGTTTTCAATGCTCGATAGAAGGGCCTTTGCATTTCCTCGCATCAACGCGATTGAAATACGCTGAAACAGGCGGGCTGCTGCAATATCGTACGACATTGATGAACGAAGAGCTAAATTTCGAGCTATGCGCCTAACTACTTGCTCACCCTCTGGATTCCAGCCTCCGTAACACTCTAGCACAGCAGGGGTGAAGTTGTACCCTGCTTCGATCATTTGAGCCCGGTATTTCCTGTCTTTGACATTTGAGGCGTACTCATTGGCAGAGAAAAGTTGGGTACGAGCGGCATGGCGGATGTAGGCCTTCTGTAGCGGGTTTGTAATCGCAAAATCCACTGCTTCCGGCGGATCTTCGTAAATTAAAATATCAGCCGGTCTTTCTCTGAGATTCTTTATCAGGTTCGGGACTTCTCGTCCAACGTGCATTTCAGCCGATTGTGCAGCCTGAAAAACAATGTCTCGTATGCCATTATGACGTAGGCCTGTGAAACCTCCAAAAGAGCATGTTAAGGCATGGAAACCCATACAATCAGCTTTACGGTAACACCTACTGCACCTGTAGATTTCATCAGAAATGGGAATGCCCAGCCAGAAACGTATTAGGACAGAAAATTCGTTGTTGGTCAGCGCTAGACCAAGACTTTTGTTGGGTGTACATTGTAGCCAAGCATTTGCGTGGGGAGAGGACACTGAAACTATTCGCGCTTTGTCCGCCTCACTCGATCTCGATTTTAACTGATCTAGCATGGCTGAGTCAATGAGAGAGGACAATTTTCCCTGTACTGTCGACACAACGAACTTAGTTGAAACTTCCTCTAGTGCGTTTTTTGATGTGATGAATATAGGAAAAGTACTAGCATCCAGATCAAGAGAAGTTGCGACAGCTTGAGTGCTTGCTATAAAAGCTGCTGAACAGTGTTTTAGAGTACTTCTCAGACCGCGTCCGCCCATTTTCAGAGGAAGTTCAGCTTGAAACTTTTCCTTGGTTGAAAGTTGAACTGATGTGATTATTCCAAGTGCGCGCATAACTGCCTCGTCGAACCGATGGCAGAAGTCGTCCATAAAACGGAAGTCAACGTTTCTCATGTAAAATGCCACTCTAGAGGCTGACGCGCAGTGTCGCAAAAGCAAATAAGCTACATGAGCATCAGGAATTGATGTCACGAGATCTATATCGTGGAGGAGTTTGGGCATAACCTTTTCGAGCATGAACGACTTGACAAAATCAGGCGAGCCAATCGGACAACCGAGTAGTGAAAAATTGCGACCACTCACAACTGTACAAGGTTGCTGAGAAGTATTGTTGATGGATTGAATATCGTCTGTGTTTCCTATAAGTTCCGTCTTACCCCAGTTAATGGACAATCCAATCATTGAAAATTCTGAGGGGATAACATTCAGTGCAAGAGCAATGGCATTTGGGTTGCCCCCAATGATGCTATCATCCAAATACCATTTGTTGAAATGAATGCCTTCCATATTGTTAAGCTGTGCAAGTACTGGGTGGATTGCCACAGAGAACAGTAGAGGGCCTAAGGGGTCACCTTGTTGAACTCCGGATTCAGATTTTAGGTATTGCGAGCCGAAACGGAGATAAGTGGGGTGATCGTAGCACCAACGTACCCACGCTGCCATTTGAGGAATTTGAGATTCAATTGCTCTCAAGAAAATACGCCTGTCAATAGTGTTAAATGCGTTCGACACGTCGATTTTTGCCCACGTCCAATTTCCCAATTCAGGCATGTGTTCGTTCGTGCGGCGGACCTGATGGATTATGTTGTCAATGCCGTTCGGTGTTGCAACGCCCATCTGTAATGGTCTGAGAATCGTTACGAACTCTCCTCTTAACTTCGAACAAACGCACTTTGAGCATATTCGTCAGAGTGTATCTCCAATTGCAATGGGGCGAATACCTCCGTTTGGCTTTTCTAGAGCGATGAGGTTCGCGCCTGCCAAGAAAGGAGCAACTTGTTGTGGTAAATCACCTGGCACCATGTTGTTTATCAATTGCGTTAAGCGTGAAAGAAGTGTTCCTGAGAGATCGGCGGAAATGAGGTCCTGCAAGTGTTCGGGCCTCAGTCCAAGACAACCAGGCGATGATGCTGCGGGGAAAGAAAATACAGCGTCTTTTACGGTATCACTGTCAAAAAGAATAGGCTGACTATTACAAAGGTATGAGTGATGTATGTCTTTACCCGCGGGGTGCAAGTGACCCAGCCGCTGTCGAACTTCATCAGTGGGTGAAATATATCGGGAAGAGGATAAACGTTGCATGGCCTTACTGTAATTACCCTGTCTTGCCAAATCTATTGACGACATCATTGTACTAGTGTGAGCTGTTTTTTTTGAGAATTGAGAAATGGCAAAACTTGATCGCGTATCTCTCCGAGCTGTCTGGATTCAATGTTATCTAGCATTCAAGATATACCCTGTAGAGTCGCGTTGCGGCGTCTTGAGGGGCGACCTTTGATATCTGACTTAATGAAGGCAATTTTGGCAAAACCGAGAAGGAGTGTCCAAGATGCGGGTGAACGATAATGCAGCGCATCAGCAATGAGTCTTGACAATATTCGAGCAGACCTGCTTCGAAGATTCCAGGGAATGCGTCGAAAAGTAGGCACTTCAGATTGCCATAATTCGCGAAGGAACGACCAGGTGATGTATGACTCACTCACCGCGTCAACGTGAGCCTCAGTTGATGTATGACCAGACGTTTTAAGGAAGATGTCATCATTAACACGCTTATTCTCCGAAAACAAAAAGTTTGTCGGCGGAACAGTGACGTTAGTAGTGGCAGCCATTGGAGTTGGCGGGAGAGACGATCCTAGGCATCGAGAACGTATTGGTCCGTGTACCTTTATGAGTCCGAGCTTAGTAATGGAAATAACTCGCCCACAAACTGAACAAAGCGAGGAGGTATGTGAAGGGAGTAGATGAGGAATTGGGTTTCCTGACATGACGTTGTTATTGCAAACCACTCGATCGCTGAGTTTTAAATTTACGACTGATTTGATGACACTCAAATTTTGAACATAAAAATCGTTGGTATTCTTTTCAATTTTGTAGATTCGATAGTTCAATTAAAGATGAATAGGATAATATTTTGATATTTTGATGATTTACTTAAGCCCCATTCTTTGTATGTTTATTAGAAACCAAAATTTTTTTTAAATTTTTTTAGTTTTAAAACAATACAATATCAAATACAATTTTTTGTATTTGATAATTATTCGTAAATTATATAAATTAAATGAGAGAATCATATTTTTTGAAATCGAAAAATATAAAAAAGTAAATAAAATGAAAATTAATTTACAAATAATAATTTTAGCTAAATTAGTATTGAATTAATATTATATTATTTAATTATTCAATTATATTACATCATTTAAATTATATATGATTTACCTTTTTTAAATTAAGTCTTTGAAAATTAAAATTAAAGTAAAATTAATCTTATAAAAGTAATTTAAGCTTAAATTTAAATGTAAGTAATAAGGTATGTATAGGCATAAAATTAAAACAATCTAAAGAATGTATTCTTCTATATGACTTCTATAGGCATAAAATTAAAACATGTATTCTTCTATATGACTTCTATTACGATAAATGCATAAACTTTAGCTATTTCTTAACTAGAATACTTACCTATTACAAAATGCTCTGTCGTGCTTTAACTTTTTTTATTTTAAAAAGAGTAAACATTTCATTAAATTAATAAATAAATTAATTGATTAAACAAATTAATTAAAAAACAATAAGTAATTAAATAATAAATAAAATGAAAATTATTTAACAAAGTAATTGTATAAAAAACAATTAGTAATTAAATAATAAAATAGTTACTTTGTTAATTGCTAAGTAATTAGCAAAGTAAATTTAAAGAAATTTGTTTATTTGAATCGGTCAAGTTAAAAAGTTCAACACATTGTGATAAGCGATAAGTGGATTTTTATTGTGCAAAAGAAAATGGATTAGTCTGTTGTAGACTGATATTTCTTTTAATCGTAGCAAAAGTAATGAAAATAAAGTTTGTATTTTAATGCTTTACCCATTATATACAAGAGAAGTTAATGTAAACTAATAATCCATTTGAATTAATGTAAATGCCAGTATTACATTGGTGCAAATTACGATATTATGAAAGTTATTGAATTTAGTTTTAATTTAAAGGTAAATATAGTTTTAATTTAGTTACATTTAGTTTTAATTTAAATATATTTCATGAACTGTTAAAATTACATTCGTGTGCCACGTAATCTGTTTTTTAGGCATTATTAATTATCCACACGAGAAAAACAAATTTTTTTGTTAGAGTTAATTATAACAACGTTTCGGTCAATCACAGTGACCCTTTTCAAGTTGTGAGGGTCACTACTATCAAGGGTCACTGTGATTGACCGAAACGTTGTTATAATTAACTCTAACAAAAAAATTTGTTTTTCTCGTGTGGATAATTGATAATGCCTAAAAAACAGATATTTCATGAACATTAGATTAACGATTTCCATGCAAATAATACGAATGCATGTATTATTTGCATGAACCTATTCGGATATGATATTTGGTATAATATTTAAACATTAAAATAACGTATTTTTTTGCAATTAATGTAAATTCAAAATAATTTCTCAATTGCAATAGCTAATTATTGTTTTTCGTTATTTTTATAAACAGAATTTGGTAATAACGTTTAAGCGGATTGACGTTACTTTAAACGAACAAAGAAATTTCGATATAGGTTTGTTATTTTGCAATTATTTTTATGAGAATTAAATTGTAATCTATAAATTGCAATATAAACAAGTTTTCTATATGCAAGATATTTAGTGAACCAAGAAGATTAATTTATTTCCTACAAACAAAACAATATTTCAAACCTTATTTAGTTTTTTAGTACAATGCAATTTTTGTTAAACAGGTAGAGATTAATTGTCCATTATCAAATATTGAATTGTTGTTCATAATAGTCGAGAATTGATTTAGGATCGAATCACAGAAAATAAAAGCTATTGATTCTAACATTTTATGGCCACACTTGTTGTAATCGACAGCAAAGTGTTACAGTATGTCACTTTCTATATAAATGAGATAATAAATTAAAATTGAATATTAAAATAAAATGGCTTTTTTTTTAATTGGCGAATAATAAACATTTAATGTTGACGAGTTTTCCAACATTGAATGCTGATCATTGAATGCTGATGTTGACAAGTTAGCATTAATGCTAACATTTAACATTAATTTTAAATGAATTAAAAGTAGCTGCTGCCCAATTTGGAATTGAGCAGCAGCTACTTTTGTTATCCTTAATTAAGGATATCCTTAATTAGATTACAATCAAATTACTTGGGTATTCATGAAGAACTAAAATATGGATAATTTGACTCTTCAATCTAAACAAAATATCAAAAATAACAAGTCGGCATTAAAATTTGCTTAAATAAATTAACACAAGTAATTAGGAGATACCTAATTACTAGTCATCTACCTAATAGATGATTATATTAGGTAGACATAATATATTAGGTCTACCTAATCATTAGCGAGACTTATAAAAACAGAAGAAATTGTGTTTTAGCGATTCATCAAAAATAAATATTTTAAAAAATGACGAAAAGTAAATAGCGATCTTATTGATCAATAAATTAAGGTAATCAGATTAATTTTTATCCACAAAAATCAGCACAACATTTTATATCTATCGGTTTTATCAATGATCCGGTATAACCAATTTTATAAATTTACCATTATGATGTAAGCCAAAATATTAAATTAGAATACAAAATTACATAAAAATCAAATAAATCTAGGTTCATATGTGGTACTTTGAAATGTACATTAAAAACACTTTCTGTTTATATGAAATTAATTTGAAATTTTGATGACAATTTCTTTTAAATTATTGTTATTAATATGTTAACATCAATAACATAATTGTTTTTTATTATTCTAGGGTTAATAGCATTAAAGTTAACATTTAACATTAATTTTAAACACAAGTGGACAAGTTTCCTGTTTCTTTCTTTAAAAAACAAAAAATAGGGAAGATGCTGATGGGATACAGTAGGATCTTGAAGGAATGAAATAACGAATGAAGGATCTCGATAGAGTTAATCCAGAAAATACACTGAAACAAGAACAAAAGCCCTTGCTAAAGTTGGAGAATGAAAGAATAATTTCCAAGATAAATTAAATCATATCTTCTAAATACTAAATATAAATTGAATTCTACGGGATATCTATAAACGATTATTTTGCTAAACCGTGAAAATACTTGTTTAATTTTTAATTAAAAATTAAATACTGGCCTATTTCGATATCAATTTTCGTGTATAATTTTGAAAATCACTTTAAAATAATATCAAGTTATATTCTTCAATACTTTAGATAAATATTGACTTTTGAAGTGGAGAAGCTACTTAATTGTATTTACTGATTGTTTAAAATGCATTTTATCATATATCTTTTGTAAATAATATGTACAGATATTTGTAAAATAAAACAAATCAACGATTGTATGTTACAGAGAATATTAAAAATTTCTTAATCGATTATAGAGATTTTTATAAATCGATAATATATAATATATATTGTATATTATATATAATATTATATATACGCTATTATATATAATATTATATATACGATATTATATATTATAATATTATATATAATATTGTATAATATTAGGCATCTTGTTCTCGAGTGATGGTAGGAATAACAGGGAGATTGCGAGATAGATGTGTGCTACTTAAGCATTAATGGCTTCATTCACCGATCAGTTATGGTATAGATAGGGCTAAGCTTTCAGGTAAAGCTTTCAACTTATTGCTAAATATCCTTACCCATTCTCTCTTGTGAACATGAACTTTTGGTCATGACAGGTAGGACTAGATAATGAGTACATGCGATCGAAATGAGGCTCATTCGTTGAGTGGCCGGCTTAGCCTTAGAGATAAAGTCCGGTCATCCTCGAGAATCTTGAAATAAAGTCGCTGTTTCTTCAAGTTGAAGGAAGTCAGCTGGGGTGGCTAGTACACGTTTTGAGGATGGCTAGGGGCGTCTTCCTTGTGAAGTGTTTCAGATTGGACTTTCTGGAAAGAGGCTCACAATCAGATCGCGGTAAAAAAGGAAATATCAAGCTCTCAATGTTGCCAAGGAATGCTTTAAACTATCTAAAATGGAAGTGTGGTCGGTCACTCAAGATCATGATACTTGGTTACTTCTCGAATGCGCACTGCCTTTACAACCCGACCTCCGGATCAATGTAAACAATAAACAAATTATATTTATTTTAGTAAATGTTATGTTATATATTAATATAAAATTATATATATTATAATAATATATATTATTAATCGATTTTATAAATCGATATTTTATGGAATATTAGTATATGTAATATGAAAGTTTTGAATAATCAAGGTTTAGCAGCGAAGTTGTGGTGATCGCTCTACATTAAAAATAAATTGTTGCGATCGCATTACAAGTTAATATAATTTCAAAACAATTTTATAAGTTTAATTGCCTAGTTTTAACATTTTTAATTGCTTTGTTTTAACATTTTTAATTGCCTAGTTTTAACATTTTTAAAATTAATAATAGACAATACCTCTATAATGTATTATACATTTATAGCATTGTAATGCATCTTTTTAATTTTCCTAATCTAACATACAACATATCTATTAGTTACGAAGAAAATTAAGCATAAAGTTGTTGATCAACTAACACCAAATACCGCGAACTTTCTAGGTTTAACAAGAGCGATCTTATGTAATGGTATGTCGATAATATATTGATTTGTGCTTAAATTGATTTTTCTTAAATAGATACACTAGTCAAGAAACTAGAGCACATTAATAAGCTGGATACGTTTACAAAGAAACTTTTTAAACAGATGTGTAGGTTATGCGAACACTATCTTCACCTTAACGATATTCGAGCAGGTAAATAATGCAGTTTAAAAATAGATTATAGATTTTCACTATTTAAAAAAAAATTTACAGTTGTAGCTTAAATAAGTAAATAGTTAAATAGTTCTCATTAGCCGTTTGCCTGTGGGGTAATAAGTGACAAAAGTATATTCATTATAAACAGGAATGTGTAGTAATAAAGATAAAATCATATTGTGACAACTAGCATTTCCGACACGATTATTTCGGCAGTTGTCATAAATACAAAGTATAATTGGTCGTATCGTCTTCAACGTTACAATATTTACAAATAAGCATTATCGATACAAGCATTAACTTGAATTCGAGCTGTAAGTAAACATACTAAATAATCTTGCTACTACTTTTATTCAAGGACACAAACAGAAAAGTCTAAACTTGCTCTTTACAACCTTCGTCGAGAAACTCAACCTGCAATGCGCCTATCACAGACGCCTAGCCCCAATGGGAGCGTTTCAACCTTATTCTACTCATCGCTACATAAAAGACTAAGGTCGGAATGGCCCACTGGGGGGGTTAGGCGTCTGTGGTAGCGCATTCCAGATTTAACTTCCCGACGAGGTTGTTAAAGCATGTAGGTTTAGACTTTTCTGTTTGTGCCAGTTAATAAAAGTTGCTTCAAAATTCTTTCCTAGTAATGTAGCGTCACCAGTAGTTGTAGACTAAACAATTGTTAAAAGCTAATGTCGACACATTAAAAATTACGTTTGAACATAAATTATTCCCAACCATTTTCGCAAGCCAAACCCTTAAAATGCTTTGGACACATCCAAATGCAATATATGTGGTCACTGTCTCGTTCAGCGTTTATAAAAACGCTGAACGAGACAGTGACCGCTCAATGCTGAAAAGCGACGAAAAAATAAATTCAGCGTAACTATGTAAACACGGACTCTTTTAATATTTATTAAAATTAATAACTTGCGTTATCATGTAAGATAGTTTACATAGCAGTAGCTTATATTCCATGGCTTTATTATTAGAAGATAACGTCACTGTTCAATGCCAAATCGGTTATTCCTGGAAAGTTTAGCAAGTTCGCAATATTCAGATCCACATTTATTTTGAATTGCACGCTTTGTAAGCATTCAGCATAATCAATTTTATTTGCCTTTGAAATAGACTCATGAATGTCGGTTTCAAATCGTTATTGAAAATAGGAAAGTCATCCAACGACAAAAATAATTATTGTTACCAACAATTCGATTACATTGTAAAACCATTATCAAAGAAATGTAATCAATTTATTATAATCAGAACTTTTAACTGAGAAATATTTATATATTTACCTTTTAGATTTAGGAACGATATTTTGCAATATTGGGGTAAGAGATCCTCAGAAAAATGCATGTACAGCATTTACGAAAATTGGCGAATTGCATAAGCTGTTGTGCAATATTCATAAAAATGGCTATCCGACATTGAATAAGGTAATAATGTCAAGGTATTAAACGAAGAACTAAATTCGAGATAATTATGAAAAGTTGAAATTAAATGCGTGCCAATTTAAAATACAATTTCAACTCAAGTCCTGTGATTTTACTAATGTACATTCTTTACAATCTATATGCAATATAGATTTATATACTTTTTACAACCTCTATACACTTTTACAATCTTTAGAAAAAGGCATTTTAATTTTTTTTACTTGCTCTACAACTCAAGAAATGTTTTTATTTTACCTGAATTGCTTGCTTAGGAATTTGTATAATATCTCCAATCACATAAAAATCATTTGGTGTACACTATTTCGTTTCTAGAATTGATTCGACGCCAATATTTTATCCTTAAAGTTTTTAAGGTCTAACGCAGTCATATTTAAAACAACATTTGTTTACAAATGATTATTTATTAATAACTTCATATTAAGAAATATGACCGGAGTTATTATTTATTGCCGATCGTCATTTTGGTTCGTAATTATCAAGTATTGTGTATATAAATTTAATCTCAAGTTAGATTACACAAGTAATTTCAGGTAATCTTTATTTGTAAAGATTATAAAATATTAAAAAAGTATTATCCAGAATAGATCGATTCGTGTTATAACGTGGTTATTCATGCTATAACCTCTCTCTATATCGAACCTTTCTTGAAATCTTTGGATTCACATTTCAAAGCTTCTTTTAAGAAATACGCCGTACGATTACATTTGTAACAAAAGTGCAAATCCTCTGAGTTTGTCAGTCAAATCTAATGTGCATATTGTTTACTGATTTAAGCGGCCTGGCTTCTATTGACCTAATAAAATCGGTAACGCAGAAAATCCTATATGTGTAACGCATCTTCTAATCCTCGATAATTTACTTAATCAACTTTTTATTGTATCAATATAAGATCATAAACTCCAAGAAAGAATGCTTCATCCTTGATGTCAGCCCTCATCATTGGCAATATCAATATAAAATCAACTTTTAGTAATCCACAGCTATATTTTGAAACTTGATTGAGAACAGTTTACCGTCACAACAGCTTAAATACGCTTTATTTTATATCCTTAACACAAATGTTAAAAATTGTAAGTAATTAATCATTATGCGATTAATCATTGTTCTATCTTAATGGGATAAATTAAGGTTTTATCCCATAAGGATAAACAATTCGGTTACCATTGGACTAAATTAAAATGAACGGAATATTCTAAGAGATAAAACAAGTTTAATCTACAAGTTTAATCTAAAACTTTTCTTTACTAAATTTTCATTACATAACAATATGTAATATGAATTTAATATATAATATGACTATGTTATCGAAATTATCTCTATTATATAATCTCTGATTATATGAAAATAATATAACACCTAATATAATTGTAATATTTAATAATATTTCACTGTAATAGAAATTAATATGACATAATATTCCAAATTATATATATAATATACAAAATATTATATATATCTAATGCATCATTTATATCATAAATTTCTAGAATTATAATATTTATTAAATATGATAAATATATTAAATTATTTTTAATTATTGTATTTGATTGCATCTGTGAGCTGAAATTTTTTATAGTATCACTAACAGTATACTTACGCAAGCAATATTTTGCTTAAATATCATTCATATTACATAACAATATGTAATATGAATTTAATATATAATATGACTATGTTATCGAAATTATCTCTAATATATAATCTCTGATTATATGAAAATAATATAACACCTAATATAATTGTAATATTTAATAATATTTCACTGTAATAGAAATTAATATGACATAATATCCCAAATTATATATATAATATACAAAATATTATATATATCTAATGCATCATTTATATCATAAATTTCTAGAATTATAATATTTATTGAATTTTAAAATTCAAAAATCAGATTTATTTAATGTAAACACTTTATTAAGTTAAAATGCGTTTTCGAGTTTTACAGGCACTGGAAGATATGAGAACTTTCAACAGAGTAGTTATAAAGGACATGAAACTGTCGGTTGCAAAATACGCAGATGCAAAATATGAATTTCTAGTAAGTACTTCTGTCATTTTTTATCTTACAGTTACGAATCAAATTAATAAAATCAGCATTATTAGCATGTGTAGAAAAATATTAATCTTGTCTTTCATATTAATTTATTCATATATTATTAAATTTTGCCATTGTTTTGGACAATGGCAATGCCTTTATCCAGACATGGTCTTAAAATCTCTGTAAATTCGAATCTGAATTTCAAATTTATAATCTGACTAATAGTTTCATAATTTATACGACTAAATATTGATTTAAAAGAGTTGATGTTTAAGTAAAAATTAAGTGTTAATGATATTAAGGCAGCTTAAACTGTTATCCTCAGAAATAGGAATTTAAAATAATTTAATAATTTATTTAATTCTTAATACAAAACAAAAATTGAAAGAAATGAATTCGTTTATAAAAATAAATGTATTTTTATTTATAAAACATGGCGGCACTAGCTGTGGATATCTTTTCATTAACTACTTTTTACAATAAGCTTTTAAGAATTACACTTTTATTTCAGAAATCTAAATAATTTTAAATAATAAAATAGGCGCTGGCTGTGTACAGTAGAAGAATCAAAGTACTTGTTAAGGGAAAATCATTGAAATTAATTGTTCAGTTTATTATTTTTATGTACAATAAATTCTAAACAATTGAATTATTGAGGAAATCTAAACTTCACTTGAGTTATAACATTACATATCATAAAATAATTAACTTTAAAATTCTTACATTATCTACTTTGAATTTACAAATTGAAAAACAATCTAAAAGACAGGACGGTAATTGTCGTGTGCTGTCTCGAGCATGCACCCAGCATTTCCTCGTTTAACGGCAATAGTCAGGCGCTGTATAAAAAATCTGGCCGATTGGGGCTCCTGGGTGGTTCAGATTAATCGTGTGCCTAGGTTTCGGAGGAACTCTTTAATACCCTGACCGAACGAGACATTATAAGCCCATTGTGGTAAAATAATAAACGCGTTGGTAAATGCCGCTATACTTTGCTCGTTTGGCCTGTTCGACGTCGCTAGTGAATGATCCGCAACCATTGACACGTGGCAATGGTTGTGGCAATTTTCGGGTAAGTGAAGTCTTTAATTTTAAAATAACTAACTTTTATAACTAGCTTTAGTATTTATAAATAGCTTTACTATTCAAAATAGCTTTACTTTACTATCAGTGGATTGTGAATATCTGCAATGCTTGTTTTTTTTGTCTTGTAATTTTAGTCCTATTGTTTGAAAGCCAAAGAAATGGAGGAAGAGGAGAACATATATTTTAATTTCGGAGAACCGTTGTATAGAGTAGATACCGGCAACTATCAATACAGGTATTAAATATCACAATATATCACAGAAATGCATAAAGTATCGCTAATTTTGTAATTGCGACGACAGTTAGATGTTTTCTCATATGCATAATTTTCAAAATTTTCCTAAATTATGCAAAAAATGAAGAATTTAATTGCCGCTTTAATTGGCAAACATCGTTTACGAGCCTAGAAATTAATTTCTTCGCTCACATTCTTATTAGATGGCAAGTATATACTGGCGCATATTATTAAATACTTTTTATTTTTACATATAAAATATATTATTCTTATATTGAATTGGTATAAAAAATAAATTCGTTTTTATATTTTCCTTGTTGCTGATAACATCAAGTTGTAATTTTAAATGTTCAAGAATTCAATTGTTTAATTTCTTTCAAGTCGAAGAATTTAGTTTCCTGCTCGATGTAACAAGGAAACTGGCGATAGTGTCGAATTGATTGGAAAATGAACAATTTTGCAATCAACAAAAGTTGATTATTAAATCGAATGTTTTGTTTCTGATAATGTCGAAAGCAGCCTCAGAATATAAAAATAAATTGATGTTTATTGATTCTGCTCCAAAATAACAGATTATTGAATTTTGAGGTATAAAGAATTGTATTTTTGTTCCAATGAACTAAATAATTTAAGAGAATATAATTTTTTTTAAATAATTTAAGAATAATAATCTAATAATAATTTAATAATTTTAATTTAAAAAAAATAATTTAAGAGAATTATATAAAGTTAAATATGAATTAATCAAATTTTTATTAAATTTCAAACATAAAATAGTTATATATAATTATTTATATTATTTGAAAAAATTTTATTGCTATATTTACATAATATCAATATATAACATCTTTATTATAATTTAATCATTAAAATAATAACTGATGAGTTTATAATAATTGATAATTATCATTTAATAATTATTTAGTAATTATTACAGTATTTAATAATTTAAATTATTTAATGAAATTATTTAAATAATATTATTAAATTGAATGTTTTGTTTCTGATAATATCAGAAGCAGACAACAAAATATAAATTAATTCTGCCCCAAAATTAAATTTCATTTTTTTTCTTAATAAATAAAAGATAATAAAAATCTTTAATGGAATAGAGACGTTTGATTTTAAAAAGCTTTAGCTAGTACGTAACGCTGAAGATAGCATCATTACAAATAAAACATTCATAATCAAGAAATATCTATTTTCCTAGAATATAAGACAATACATTCATTGTACAAAAAGATGGGTAAGAACTTTCTTTTCATACACTCTATAGCATTATTGAAATTGTGTTGGTATACGTACCCGCAATTAGCAATACAAGTGAAACCGATAATTTCTAATGACGATTGTCATTGGAAATTATCATTATTGATAATTATTGTTATGTAATTACCGATATTTTGAAGGATAGTTTATATTTTTATCTAATAACGTTAATTTCTAATGGTTGTAAACACTACATATAACTGAACTCTTCTAGGAATGCTTTGTTTTGTTTGAGTTCTTGCTAGAATGACAAATATTTTGATTTACCGTTATTTTTTTTAAATTTTTACGATTATCTTTTTTAATCATTAGGGCTGTACTACGATGTCGTGAATTAAGCAAGCGGCAATTTATAAAAATGAAAAAAGTTGTATCTGAAAAGTTGGAGCTATTAGATAAAAAGCATGGTTAGTTATAAAAATAAAAGCAGTTATTAAGTTCAACTTGATAAAAGTAAATTAATTTTTTAATGATTATCGTCGAAATAATTATCATAAATGAAGGTAAATGCTTGGATCATGTTCAAAATTTATCTCATAAAGACACACGTTTAAAATTTTCAACAGAAATAAGTTTTTTATAATTGATATTTTTAAATTCAAATATTTTTTCTCTACAGAATCACAAAGAAGAAGCCTCAACTCCTAAATTGGCATAAATTAGTACATAATTTATCTTAATCAATTATATTATTCTTAATTCACTATGAAATTACGTTAAGATTAAACTATAAAGTAGTGACATTCACTCTCTTAATCAAATTTAAATGATCAGATTAAAATAATGATATTTGTAATATCATTATGTATATTATATATCATTATGTATTGTATATTATATATCATTATATATTATATACTTTAATATACTTAAATCAATTATATATCTTAAATCAATATTATATCTTAAATCACAAATTAATACTTTAATCCAGAATACTTTAATCAGATCAGGTTAGCTAGATATATTAGAAATATCTAATATTGTAATTTATTAGTAAATATCAATTTTTAAAAAATGCAATATATAAATATATTAATTATAATAATTAAATACAAGTCACTAATGAGTTGTTTATCAAAATTGCATTGTAATTTTCTGAAGATGCCAACAGAGGTTAGTGAAATATCAAATAAAATTTTCATTCTTTCTTAATTTTTATCAATAAATGGATCATTATCAACTATTAAAATCAATAACATTTATTTACATTTTTGAAATCCTATTTATATTTAACACTGATCGAGACATTCGACATTGATGTTTTTAGTAATACACGACAAATCAAATTAGCTAACTGAGTCTACGTATTTAATATTAATATTTTAATAGACTATTTGGATATTTAATATCTCTCTCTTCAGAAAAACAATCATATTTTTTTAAGAATTATTGATGTTGAATCAAAGAAAGAAGAAAAATTTTTATTTGATATTTGTCTAACCTCTATTAGCATATTCAGAAAATTACAATCTTATTTAATTATAATTTTAATTTTCTGAATGTGCAAACAGAGGTTAGACAAATATCGAATATCCCCTTTATTGACCCAGCTCCAATAATTCTTAAAAAATATGATTGTTTTTCTGAATAGAGAGATATTAAATATCCAAATAGTCTATTAAAATATTAATATTAAATACGTAGACTCAGTTAGCTGATTTGATTTGTCGTGTGTTACTAAAAAATTCAGTGTCGAATGTCTCGATCAGTTTGAAAAATTCATATTACATTTTAAGATTAAAACTTTATAGCACCAATATTTCAATCAAATTAAATTACAATAATAATTTTCTGAATATGCTAACATAGGTTAGCGAAATATCAAATAAAATTTCCCAATTTTTTGATCTAGCTCCAAATATTCTTTATATATATGAGATTATTTAATTCATTTTGAAATTAGATTTTAACATAAACGTTTATTCTTAAATAAATTAGATAACAATACCGTTTACACCTCACAGACATCTTTAACAAGCTTTTATAAGCAGAATTACAATGCACCAGCCGTGATCCTTTGAGATCTCAACAGAATTAAAAGTTATTTTGCCTTAAAGCAACTTTTAATTATTAAAACGGCTTTAAATTATTATCAACGTTAAATTATTTCGTTTTAAAAAAGCGTTATTGATATAATTTATCGTTAGCGTTATTGATATAATTTATCGTTACAGTTGAATATCTGAGTGAAATATTCCGTTCATTCACGAAGGCAATGGTGACTATTAACAAAGAATGTGTTGCACATCTTCCAAACGTAAATTTTCTTCCAATCGAAGTGGATTTGTTTTTGGAGAAGGTATCGGCGATACCAATAGACACTGAATATAAAGAACAACGTGGTAGCACCGAAACGTTGTTCCTGGTTGACGATACTAGTTGGTTGGACGATCAAAAAGACTGCGGCGATTACGGTAATGTTGATGACATTACTTTAGATTTAGATGAGAAATTATTGCTAAGCGACGATTGTTGTTTCAATAAAACCGTAGAATTACAGAACAATGAGCATGACGACGCTAATATGCTACTAATGAATGACGATAATCCGCTATCAATGTCATCTGTTATGGCAGAAATCGCCAGTCTCGATTTTGCATCTGTCAATGCTCTTAAATAGACATGTATTACATTATCATTTGTTTTGTTAATTATATCCGTATTGACTTTCGAATTTGGGGAATAAAACTATTTGTTTGAAATTTGTTTATATGCTGCTAGTCACACACGAGACAGATGGCGTCATCGTAGGTTTGCTATTCGACAAAGATAACTATTATGTTATCATCGTAATTTTGTTCCGAACTTCGATCACATGCAGTTATTTTATAATCTGCCAATAGTGATAAGTGCTTACCAGTCCACAGAACTGAACATTATTTTAGATATAAATAATATTTAATCAACATTATATTTCGAAATTGCATCATCAAAAAGATCTTTAATCGTGCAAAAACAAGTTCAAACTTTGATTATGTAAGTTTAAGATTACCGTGCTGAGTGAGGCCGGAAAGTGGTATCTGAAATTTGGTTGATTTTACATTTAATTCCCAATAACACTTTACGAAAATAATGGATATCGTTTATAATATATATGATATTCGTAAGAATATTTTGATGCTCTATTATAAACCTATACGGTGAAACGAAGGATACATACATAAGTAAGACATAATAAATCAATGTGTATTACAATCGATTTGTAGGTTTAAGATGCAATATTTTATACGAATTTTTATTGTTTCGGCCAACTGATTTTATTCTGGTATGACGTTGATTTTAAAGCAGTTGTTGTCAATGGTGTTAATATGACACTAGTATTTTTAAATCTTGATTTAAATTTTAGTTTAGTGCTTTTTGATATTCAAAATATCATTTATATACCCAAAGATTGATTCATGATATGTAATTCTAATCACTTAAAATATAAATTAAACTGATTCCCTTATTATAGAATTTTAAACTAAATTACTATGAAAATATCACCAAATAGAAAATAGTAAAATATATAAATCAACAAAATATAATTAAAAATAAATTTAAAATCATTAACGGGAAATTTTTATGGATAATAAATAATATACTTTGTATTAAAATAAGATACTAGAGAAGCAAATTTCATCAGAGGAAATACGTCATCTGAATGTTTAAACCTAAAAATAAATTTAAATTATATAAAGATATTAAATATGTTCCGATATATTGATGATCTGTCTAATCATTTTTACAGTAGAACGTAACGTAATTCCAGCTAGATTCATTACCAGAAAACATGTTTAATTAAATATCTTAAATTTAATAATTTAACATATACTATGAAATACTATTTAATATTTAAATGTTATATCAAGTTATTTACCTGTCTTACAGGTTATTTACCTTCAACAATACCTGTGAGGATAATATTGTGCCACAACCAGAAGAATTTCAGCTCACAGACGCATTCAAATTAAATTAAAAAGCATTCATTGCAAGTGGCAGCGTGAAAAACGGGTGATCCGGCCAGCGGATCACACAACTAGGTAGGTTTCTAATAGATCGTTAGAATACGATCCCCTACTGAAAGTAATATACAACAATGTATATCTACACAACTGGAGCAGCCAGCCAAGTAGATGTAGCGTTGAATCAAGATACAGACGTCCTGAGTTCGAATTCGATCAGCACAGTGTACGAAGAAAGCAGATAATAAGGGTCGAAACGTGAAATGTAGGTCTGGGTCAGCAGCTGATGAGACCCACCCAGACTGATTAGTATCGTCCTGCTGTATCAAGAATAGGAACAATACCTGTGAGGATAATATTGAGCCACAACCAGAAGAATAACAAGTTATACTATTTAATATATGGATAAAATTGAATTAATAGAAGCCTTAAATATTTTGATAAACCAAAATTATTTAAAAGTAGGAAAATCGATATCAAAGCAAGTGAATGATTTTCTAATTGGAGGTAATAGTAGCCCAATCATAGCTGACTTATTTTTAAGCTTTTATTGAATATGAATTTGTTTATTAAAGTTTATAAAATAAATATAAATTATATAAAGACATGAAATATATGTTTCGGTACATTAATGATATATGGGTATTAAACTCTATCAATTTTTATTCAATAAGTGAACAAATTTATTCAGGTAGGCCCATTCTTAATAAAGCCAATATTAATGATAAAGAAGCTGTATATCTTGATATGAACATTAAATTAACATCAATTAACAGTATTTTTAATTTATATCGTAACGATGGCATATTTAAATTTACAAAAAACATTTTTGCATAAAAGCAGTCATGCAAATCATATAATATTAAATATAATACATTAAATAATGAAATTTTACGTATTGATGGATAACATGACTCGAATAAAATG
Source organism: Pomphorhynchus laevis (assembly GCA_012934845.2). NCBI lineage: Eukaryota > Metazoa > Acanthocephala > Palaeacanthocephala > Echinorhynchida > Pomphorhynchidae > Pomphorhynchus > Pomphorhynchus laevis. The sequence goes on from WNNJ02002437.1 coordinate 21,332, forward strand.
ATATAAAATGACATAAAATGACGTGAATACTTTTTACTGTTAGAAGACCGAACAACTTGGTATTGCTCCGGCGGAAAACAAATATAAGGTCGCAAAAACAAAAATTAAAGGTAAAATTTTGATTCAAGCTTTTTAATAGAATGCAAATAATCCATTTAGACGATCAAAGCACCGAAAAACGAACAACTAATAATATATTATTAGGTTAATAAATTTTAAACGATCGTAGATGGAAATCTGAGCACGAATCTAATTTATCTAACATACATAATTTAAATTATTTCTGACATAACACTAGGACATTGTATAATCTATAACCAGAAATTCCAAAAGTAATAAAATTTTGGAATTTCAGATGATGCTATCAGGGGATCCGCTCCATGTCAAATAAAAATCAGGTGATTTCCTTCCGCTCAATTTATAATAATTTTTGATATATACAGAAGTAGTTCGAGCAACAATTGTTCTAAAATACAAATATTACAACTATCATCGATATCCAACAAGCAGTTAATCGTATGTAATGCTTAAAATGGACAGGTTGTAATTGTAAAGATATGTGGAGACAATTATAGCAACTTAATAAGGATCTCTATCACTTCCACGTAGAACTTGGCGACATACAGCTTGCCATTCTGTCGTGATGAATTCTGTACGTATTTAAAAATGCGTAATCTGAAATGCAAACAAGAAACATGAAGTAGAGCATTATAAACAGAAATATACCTAATTGAAATAGTTCCGTTATTCTGGACAAACTCATAAGCCTGTAAAATCCATTTAAATTTCCGTATTGCAATCCAGGCCAGTCGACTATATCTTTTAAATTACGATCCAACATCGACATTTCTCTCACATTTTCATTAAAAATGCTGAACAAATCACGCAAATGTAGATTTTAATACTAAAACGTATACTTCTTACATTGTAATCTAATATCTGATAAATACAGGCCTTTAAGAATTTTATTTCGCGAAATTCAGAAAATTTATACAACCATAATTTAAATGTTCATCGAGTTATGTAATAATCTGAAACAAATTTAACCAAACTATTTTCTTTTAGGTGGATAATAATGCAATTATAATTTTTAATGTTATAAAGCGCTCTTGATTGTTCGAATGTTTAAATAATAATAATTTTCTTAAGCAAAATAATACATGGATAAATGAGTCAATTTAAATAAGAAAAGGAGAATAAAACAAGTCATAACAGCTTCCTGACTCTTCTGCTGATGTCTTCTACCATCATGGCCTCAGGTCCAGTGGAATCTGAGCCCCACAGTCAATCCAACACGCCGCACTTCGACTGAACCACCCGGAGTCTTTTACCCCCGAAGAGTCCAATCGACGCGGACTATGCTGGGTAATCGAGAGACGAAGAGCTTGAGAAATCTTAGCCTTTGCTTTGGGGGACGTCCTCTAGAGATGAAGACTAATCCCGAGATAGCCCAAGTGCCCCAGAGGCACACCTGAGTTTTTAATTTCAATGACAGATGCTGAGACCGTTTTAGGGGCCAACTAGCTCTCTTTAGGATACGTTTAAGAATGTTTAAATTAAGTGACAAGAGATTGTTGGTGCAACCGCTTATTTTCTTTTGCAAGTTTCATACAAAATCGTTAAATTTTTGAACTGGAGAAACATGTCGGAGTTTTCAAATAATTTACCCTTTTAAGCAATAACTGCTAAAGAAACGGTAAGTAATATTTCTGTTTTTTTTAATAGTTGATAATGATACATTATTGATAAAGAATTATTGGGGCTTGATCAAAGAAAAGAGGATTTTTTGATATTTCGCTAACTTATGTTAGCATCTTAAGAAAATTACAATGTTTTTTTTAAATAAAATAATAATGATTTATTAAAGTAAAAAAACACAAAATATTTTTTTCATAATGTACATGCTTTTATAAAAAAGTTCAAAACGATCACCGCCATTTACTTTGCGCAGGTGCTGCTGGTTTTAGCGATAAACAGCTGCTTTCAATGTTGTTTGAATTGTGCCACGATTTCGGCAACTTTTGAAGATACACAAAACGCAATAAAAAAGGATGATTCAAAATAGTTTAGAAACAAAACAAAAATAAAAAGGATGATTCAAAATAGGTTCGATACGAAACAAAAATAATAACCATAATATTTTCATTCAAAATAAATAATTTAAAAACATTAGAAAAAATATAAAAAATAATAATTAAAGTTACTAGAAAAATTAAATAAAGTATAAAAATAAAATAGAAAAAATTATTTAAGCAAAGAATCGTTTACAACATTTTTACAAAATATTAAACGTAACGTTATGTTTATTATTCGGCATAATAATATTTTGTAGTTTTTATAAATGTAATAAGCTTCAAGAAATTTTCTATTTAAACAATTGATTTCTTTTGCTAAAACAACAGTATTATTATAGTCAATATTGTGATCTAAATTTAAACTATGGTCTACAATAGCGCTACTTAGGCCCATTTTGAGTGTGTATTTGTGTAGTTTTAATGTAGTCTCTAATGGTTAGCCTGTTTGACCCACATATATATTTTATCGCATTCTAAATAAGAAATTTTAAAAATAACTCCATCGTTATCATATTTGGGTTTCTTTTGAAAAATGTGGTGTAACTTCGGTGTTTTACTATTATACAAAACAATATTTGAAGTATTTAATGTTTCATTGTTTGAAACAAATCTTTTGAAATTAATATTCCGAAAGTTATTTATAATTAGTAATCCTATGTATTTCGTTTCTCTTTCTGGGCCAAAAGCAACATGTTTATCAGTTTTGGTACTTTTGTAGAAAGCCTTTTTTAATTATCCATGATGGAAAACCGTTTTCATCTAATAGAATTCTAATTATCTTATTATTTGTTTAAAGTTCATTTATATCGGAAACAATCATCTTACTTCGTAAAAACAAAAAATTGGCAGCAGATATTTTTCAAGATGTTGGGGCATTGGTATTCCACGAAACAATATTTAAATTATTAGAATTTTTATAATAAACGGATGTTTTTAAAATATCATTTGATGTTCTACTAATTACGATATCTAAAAATGTTAAGGTATAATCTAATTCTAATTCTATTGTCCACTGAATATTTTCATCAAAACAATTTATTGCTCTTAATATGTCCTGCACATCAATTGTGTTATCACAAATAGCAAACGTATCATCGACATATCTAATCCAAATAACAATTCATCCATCTTAGTGATATTATTTAATTTGCAATTTCTTATATATAATTCACTAAGAAGGGTGCTAGAGGATTTCCCATTGCGAGATCATCGTTTTGTTCATATACCTTTTCATTAAATTTAAAATTTTTTATTTGTACATAAAACAAGCAATTCGGTCCACTCTTCAAAACAAAGTTTAAAGAAGTCATTCACTACTCGGCGAAAGAATATCTGGAACCATTGCTTGGCCACATTGGTAGCCAGATCCTCTTCCGACATGAAATGAATTCCATCCTTAACGTGGGAAAATGGGATATATCTAATAATGTTTTAATTTTCCTCACAATTATTTTTTATATGGTATATGAATATGTCATATATGATGCAATAATAAGTCTTGCACAATGTTCCTTCTAATGATTTTTTGGGAGTAAGTACATATAACCAAATTTCGCATTTTTTGATAAACAAGTTCTTAAAATGTTATAATCTATTTTATTTATATTCATCTTTTTCAAAAAAAATTAAAAAATACTGTCTGTCTTTTTAATGTATCCTCTCTGTTTAATTTATTAAAATTTGAATTGTTAATAACATCCGTACCTAATTTTATATATTCTACGTTATTCATTACAACAAAACAATTATTTTTATCAGATTTACAAATTACCAAGTCCTTTGTGTTAATTTCGTTTTTAACAATTTTAATGTCTTTGTTTAAAGACATTAAATTTCTTTTAATGTAGTTTTTAAGACATTTTATTTCTGTTTTTAACAATATATCAACTCCGAAAGAGTTTTCTCCGATTCCAAAAACTTCGTATCAGATAATCATAACTCAAATATTCCTCTATTCAACAACCAGCATTTTAATAGCTTTCTAAGAAAATTTATAAATAGTTATTTCTCTAACAGAATCATGATTAACTCATCGAAATGGCTAAGAAATACCGACCGCATCTATTTCGTAAACTCTGAATGGCTAAAGAATTCATGAAGTACTCGAGGAAGCACTTAGCAGACATAACCTCTATAATTTATAATCATATCCAGTCAAGATCTTGAGCGTTTTTGATCCCTTGATAAATCTGATATTAAAGAACTGGAGAAAATGTTCAACTTAACGAACGTCAGATTTCTTAAGGGTAAGCGGGACACCCACTACCAATTGCCTTCGCTCAGACCACAGAATAAAACTCAATGATTCTAACGAAAGCTACCTGCAACCCATTTATAAGGTGTAACATAAGATTCATATATAAAAGCAGCGACAACCACACGTACCCCCATTGTAACCAGTGTAATTGCTGGGGAAACTGGGTATTCAGCTGCAACAATATAAGACGCTGTGGTGTTAGCTCTTCTTCGGAAGAAGAGCACCCAGCTACTTGCTCAGCAGGCCATTGCTACTCGAAGGGCAGTTTACCACATCCAGTGTGGTACCGTAAATGTATGGCCTTCGAGGCCTACGAAAAAGGCACCTAGCGAAGAAGACGACATCCACCACGCCGTTTATCAATCCTGGTTTTAACGATGTTACAAGAAGCACAGTCACAACTATGGATGAAATCACAAAGATAATCGACATGAGAATCTCTGAAAGCATGAAATCGATGGAAACATTGATCAGGAAGCTGGCAGAACGGTGCTGAATCCCCCTACAAATCCGACGAATTCTGTTAAAAGTTCCTCTTAAGGTGCCTTGTCCCAGAGCTGCGCTTCCCCTCTTCGCATGAAGCATGAAAAGGAAGATAAGTGAAAAACTAAGGGACATGATGATAATAGCCCCAACAAAAGAGATTTCGGTGGCCCCGTTGTTAGAACCGGAGGGAGGAAGGGCAACCTTCTCTCCTCTAGACCCAACTAGTGGGTTATGCTGTCACTCTTAGTGACACCAATTGCATGGGAAGTAATCCCGAACCGTTTTCACTAAACATCATTCAGTGGGATTCTGGAGGTGCTTCTGCCCTTAGCATTCTATTTGGTCGAGATGCAGATGTAATAGTTCTTCAAGACGATATATATATATATATATATATATATATATATATATATATATATATATATATATATATATATATATATATATATCCGGTCTCCCAGGACATTACTCGACTTTTACCAATGCACATAACTACACACTTTACTCTGTATATAACCTCACCTAACTCTTCTTCATCTCGAGGTCTTCTAACCTTAGTTAAGAGCCATTTAAGATCTTCACTTTTACTGAAATATTCTTGTCCAGCCTTATTTTGTTTAGTGATAACACTCGGGAATAACGATAAACGTATCAGCTTAGCTAATATCTATATTTGGGCGGGAGAGATTTACAAGAACCGTGACTTCCTGTATCGTATATTAGGTTGCGACTATGGAATGTTACTTGGTGACTTCAACGACAGAATTGGTCGTTAAATTAATGCAGAACTTAGCAGAACCAAATACGAATATCTCATTCATAAACCTCCGTTCCTATCTTTCATTACACAAAAACAAATTCTCTGCCTGACATTCTACTGCTGCATGTGAAGTGGCTGTTGAAGCCTTTATGTATTGAGCAAACGCTCCTACAGTTGTCCACCTCGGGCGACCTACTTCGTTGGCGATTAGTAGAAGATACGTTGCTGAGGAGGCGATTCCATTTTGATCTAATCTGAGTGGCTGCCTTTCAGGCAGCTATCCGAATCTTCCCTGCTGTAGGAAAGTCGAGTCTTTCCCGATTTAATTCCTACTTTACTTCGCAAGCTACCGCGATACTTTGACCACTTATAAAGGTCTAATATTTAATCCCATTTCTACAAATCTCAAGGTCCTATCAAAACTGCGACACCTTCCCAATCTCTTTGATTCATTCAGACAGTCCCTCTCGAAAGAATATTGGACTTATTGATATAGATTCCAGCTGAGCAAGGATAGGACGAGGCTTTATCGTCTTAACCCTTCTCAGTCTTCTTTTTGAGATATATTCAAGGTGAAGTTTGTTTGCTGGAAGTAGAGGGCATCGAGTTAGATCAGTAGCTTAGGACTTGATAAAGTTTTAAAGGAGTCACTATCCCTTCACAATTATAGAGCCACTCAATCTCCCCAACCAATCCCAACTTGGGGTAACTTCAGAAGTAGGGACTTATCTGCTACAGATTACCTGAATTCCTGAGCGCCCCTTGCGGGTGCCTCCAAAAACAAAGCGCCACTCTCCACTCGTGTTAACAGCTTTTGACAGCCAGTTAGAGAAAGAAGGTTACCATCATTATGCTTTTAGCTACCCCGTCCCGGCATAAACATTAGCCGAAGAGTATTTTAGCCAGAAAAAGTCTATTACATGTCCTACATATTTTCTGCCCATTTCGATTCAAAATTCACTCATCTCCACCTACGAAAATGCTCTTGCGCGAAGAATACGCGCCTATCTATGTAGGCATATTTTAATCCCACCAGGTTTTCATGGGTTTGTGAAAAGTCGATCGGTTCATTCAGCAATTGGTGAAGTGCAATGGGTTAGCCAAGATAACAGTCATCAGATTGCTGTGACGGTTTATCTTGATATTACCACTGCATTTGACCTTATTTCCATTCATTTTGTTGTATCTTCTTTCAGGTCCCTCGGGCTGCCTACGATAATTGTTAACAGTATGGAAATTTTGCTGTATACCAAGCGGTTCTTTTATGAAGAAGACCATGATGCACGTCAGTTCTACCCTATTACAGGTATGCCTCAAGGATCTCAGCTTTCTATCTTATACATTACTGCTTCCGTTGTACCTTTCAAACCTTTAAAACGAGAACAACTTCTAGTGGTATCCGATTATAATACCTCACATCCTTGTTTTCTGGACACAGATGCAAAGATGTAGTCTCGGACATCATCCGCTTTTTTAATATTAAAATACGAACTAACCCCATCCAATTTTCTTCTAAAACTCTTGCAAATCGCAGGTAGTGGTCTTTAATGGCGTTTCGGTGACAAAGAAGAAATTAAAAATACTAACACTCTCATCTCTATCTTCAATTTTGAATAATCAACAACTCTCAGTCTTTATACATCGAGTAAGATACATGAGGTTTACGATTACGGTTAAATGGTTGACCTGATCAGACTTGAATAGATTTAAAATTGTCCTGAAGAAAGCTAGTTTGGATCTGAAACAGGCTCAGAATCTGTCTTTAAAAGGGAGATATCAGATGCGACTTTGGTGCACCTGGGGAATTTCGGGATTTGTCTTCTTTACTAGAGAACATCACTCAGAGCAAAGTCCATGGTTTCTCAAGCTTCTCAAGCTAACTATGGTAGGTAATCACCTACCATAGTTCTCCTCGACTGGACTATCAGGTATTTGAGAGACCCTGATTAGTTAAGCCTAAAGGCGGCGTGTTGATGTATTTGGTTAAGTAAACATTTGAACGTAAACAAAAGTAGATGAAACACTAATTAACAAATAACAAATTGATAACGATGAAACAACATTCAACTAAACGTTTATGATTTTAAATTTGAAAGTTTTATCAAATATTTAAATTCGCACTTTAAAAGTGGCACATTCATCATGAAAGCTTTGAATTTTTAAAATAATGTATCATTTTAGTAATATGGACTATCAAGAAAATTATGTAAGGTTAGGTTTACATTTTATATAGTTAAAAATATTACTTGCTATTTTGAAGTTTTGTAGAAGGTTCAGTAAATCTATTAATATACTAATTTATATCTCGCTGGCTGCTGCTAGCTGCACCAAAATCATAACGTTTCGCATGACGGTTGTTTCCTATAATGCTGGCAGCAACAATCAAAATAAAAATAAATTATTACTTCAATGATCCTGCTCCAAAACAACAAATTTAAAAATTGAATTCACCACATGTTTGTGCTATTTCTTATTAGGAAAACGTGTAGATTTTCTAAAAGAATTTAAAAGACTAAATAGCTTTAAGACTTCTACTTTTGATCTCTTTTGGAACGTCCACATTTTTTGCTTGTTTAAACCAACGTCACCTAACAAGAATCTTACTTTTAATACACTTATGTCCTCGCCCTACATTATCAAATTAAGCACATTGCAATCAAATATCATTGTTGTTCCTTAATCTGATTAAACAATGCTCGTCCTCCTATCCATTTTGATATCTATTGAGTGATCATATGAACGAAGAATGAACGAAGATAATCAAAAAGTTCCTTTGTCTTAATGTTGCGAATTCGATGAAATTCACCCGTATTTTAAAAAAGTATTTTTTAACATGTAAATGATAGCATATGAAGCATATAGGATATGCAAAATATAAGCATGGTTTTTATACGAATGCGCTATGAATATTGCCAAAATGTTGAATTGTTGACATTTTCAAATACTGACAGCTAAATTCTTACGGCTCCAATTGGATTATAAATATAATCATATTTATGATATGATTTATAATATATAATCAAATTTATAGACATAAATTATTCCTTTAAACCTGATAGCCTAACAATTCTTTCTGATATCTTACAACTTACTGATAACTTACTGGGTTATAAAAATTACTTTTTGGATTAAACAGATATTTGCAGTTTTAAATTTATTTACAAAATTCGTAACTTAAGCCAAGTAATATAATTTATGCAAATGTAAACACATATTTTTATCAAACATTTATAGAAATTCGTTATTGATAGTCTGAATGCCCCTCAATTCAGGAATACAAATAATTAAGCTATTTTACTTAAAAACAGAGAGTATGTAAAATACTTAAATAGTAACTTAACTATTATTAACTTCATTAATAATATTTTAAATTTACCTTCGAGTTTCATTAACTTCTGATTCGTTGCTTGTATCTGTATTGGCGTCTTTCTGATATGTCATCCAATTATCAAACTGTGAATTTAAACTTTGCGCTGTGAAATCATCAATATGTGCCTTTGAATTCATAGTTACTTCGCGAATATTTCCACAGATTAAATATCTTGGAGTGGAATAATTTTTCAAACGTTCGATAACTTCAACACTGCATTTAAGCATACAGAATTTATTACTAAGCGTTAGTGTTCTAGTTCCGTAAATTATCATTAAATCATTATTTTCCAGAAATATACGTTGATAATCTTTCGAAACAGGCATATCGAGTGCTATATTTAATACATTTTCCTCTAACTGACATATAAGGCTCAGCTTGCCGACACCACCAATATGGATATCATCAGTTAACGCTGTCATTATTAATTTTCTTGATATAGAATATAATTTACAGGTTGATTTTGCACTTCTCAGTAAATTTGAAATGTGTTTAAGTTCATTTTCATCTAACCGAATATTGTTAATAGATGACAAACTGCTATGAGAATGATCACTTATTCACAGTGGCGTTAACCTTTAATATTATTTACTTAATCTATTTAACTTAAATATTAAAATACTAACTATTGAATAGTTAGTATTACTAACTAATTCAATAGTATTAAAATAACATTGAATTTAAATATTTTTAAAGTAATTTAACTTATATGTAATATCACAAATAGTAAATATAATATGAAATAATATATTAATATTATTATTTGCTATATCTTAAATGAATATTGTAATTTATTTAACTACTTTCAGTTTTAGATTAATTTTCAAATTAAATATTATTAATTATTATGATTAAGAATTATCAAATAAAAATTAATTCTATTAATTAGATTTTAAACATAATTGCTTAAAATAATAATTGAATTAAATAATAATTATTTAATAAATATTATTTTAAATAATTTTTTTAAAGAAAAATGTGATTTTTTGAAAAAGAATAAGAGAATAATTGTTCAAGCATATAAGCGATTCATGATTTCAACAGTCAGCGAATGTGACTTTCTTAAGAGCAGCCCGGCTCGTCGATCGGGCGCCTCTTATACAATTCGAGGCAGCTTTGCATAAAACAAACCCAATTTTTCTTTTTAGCTTGCATATGCAATCAGCATAGGGAGTTTGCGTCTTCACGGATTTTAACTTGGCCAGTGAGCGTAAGAAAGGCATCGCAGCGGGACCTATACTACCAGATGACGTGAAAATGACTGGAATGAAAACGGCACGCTCTACGTCCATTATCCGCTCCACGTATTTTGAACGTTTGCGTTGCTCATGGTAATCGAAAGCACTTGAAGGTTCACTCTGACACGATATGGCATGCTGATTGAAAATACAAACGTCAATAAACGTTCGCTCATATCGTGACCCAGCGAGACCGCAGCAGCTGACATCTAATCGAGCTTCATTCTATTTGCATGTAGTGGCTCTTTGAAACAATATAGAGGAATCTATTGGCTGTAATTTGGGTTCGATTTCAACACTAGAGCACACGGTTGATAGCTCATGTCCAAGAAGATCTCTCACTGCATTATGTCTTAATATCGGTAGTGCCACGCTTGCATGAAAGCAGGTGAGACAGCTTATTCGATCCAGCGCAAACACAAGAACATTGTGGGACATTTAGCGGATCAACACCGTAACGAACCGCTATGGAATCTCTAAATTCATTTGGAGTAAGAAGTTCACATTCTGAATCAATAGGTAAAGCCATGTCGATGATACGGCTATTTTGGAAAATTTTAGGGATTGATGGATATGTGTCGGAAGTGCATTTGAAACAGCTTCTAAACGCGAAGCAAATAATTTGATTCGATTTTTGGAAAGTTCGGCAACGACATTTTGTTGAGCATGCCTTAGGTCTTGACACACCAATCCTGATAGATATGTGTCGCATACTTTGCTTGAGTTTTCAAACTCGATAAGAGCAACATGTCCAGGATCCGATATTCCAAGACCTCCTAACTTGATCGGTGAAGACACCACAGTAAACATATCGTCCCCTATATCTTGCCCCTACATTTTAAAAAGCAAACTATTACGTATTGCATGCGTTAAGGGGATTAGCGAATGAAGACGACAGGGAGTAGTCCTAAAGTAATGAGTCCATTTCCATTGCAAGGAATGTGTCAAGCCGGCATACGCTATATGATGATAGATATGCGCAACCGTTTGAAGGCGATCCACAAGTGTTGTCCAAGCACATAATTTTTGATCAATCTGCTCATTCAAAAAAGACTGAGAGCCAATAGGAGACCCCAAGACCTCTATGCAATCGGTAGTGCATTTTATTCCATTGAAATCGAGATTTTCAATGTCTGAAAAAATGTGCAATAATAACTTTGTCTTGCTAGGATTTACATAATATCCATATAACGGACCCATTTCCGTCAGCAACTTCCAAATTTGTTCTAGATCATTTGGACTACCAACAAAATTAGCGTCATCTGCATACCAACGTTGAACGATGTCTGGGAAACGACATTATTTGCAGCACGAATAGTGACATCTTTATCCAATGAAAGATAAAGGGATGGATGATGATCCTTCGCATTTACTGTCTTTTTCCGCATGATTGCTCTATCATTAATTGGACAGCTCTCTGAATGCAGTGATTGAAGAATCGAACTAACAGTATTCCCATTCACAATTGAAGATGGGGATAGTATCCCGGTACTGGATTGTTGATCGAGTATAGATGAGGCGGCACCAACTCTACCCAATGACATCACATTTCGATACTTATGAACCCATTCAAAATTGGTCTTTTCGTGTGAATTAATGTATGATGATGCACGATCTTGTAGAATAAGTGCCTCGTTGTAGAGCTCAAGAATTTGATTATCATTCCATTGTCTCACTCGTTGTTCGAGCAGCTTGCGAATTATTGATACCTTCAAAGATTTCGGCCGTTGAAAAACACACCTAGAAAAAATGACTGCCTTTTCAAGCGCGTTGGTTTCGTTTTTATTGTAAACAGCATTCTCATGTAAACCTGCAAGTATATCAATGGCCGTACCGCTAACTCTACATTTAGGTAATATTAACGATTGAGGTCTCCATTGAATAACGTTTAGATAGATGTCGCGTATAGACACTGGTTTTGTTGGCACACAATCGTCAACGTTGAACGGAGGAACGGCATGGTCGTGCGGTAATGCATCAGCTGGATTAATTATTGGAGATCTGTTCACACATTTTTAGCACGGTAGTTGAAACAAGTGCGATTATTTTTTACGCATTAACAAGATTTACATTTGGCGGAGTGACCATTACAAGTACAACAACATATTTGGTCGGAGGGTTTACTACGCACCATTATGGCACAGAAAATAACGCTGTAGGTTGACGGCGTACCCCGGGACGATCCCTGGACGTACGACTTTGTTGATTTTATTTGTTGTATAGTGTAAGTTGTAATTTGTGATACTTGAATCTCCAATCAATGAAAATACTTCGACGCTTTGTATTTACTTTAGATTCCAAAGAATTGTATTCAATCAATTGTGTATATTAATTGTGTATATAAACCTTGTATGTTTATTAGAAACTAAAAATTTTGAAAATAATTTGAAATAATAATTGTTAAAAAATACTTTTTTAGTTAGTGAGAGTAGAATATATATCATTATTTTATAATGATATATAAATAATGATATATATAATGATATAATTATTTTATCATTATTTCAATATATATCATTATTTTATTATCAAAAAATATATATATTTCAAATAGCGGAAATTTTTTTGTATATCTTGTCATAAATATTAAAAATAAATCAAAAGATAGATATTAGATTCGCCATCTTTTACAAATGTCATACTTTGTAAATTGAAATCTGTAATTTACAAAATTAAAAAATAATAATTATTAATTTTATTATTAATTTAAAATTAGGGTATTTTAATTTTATTTTAATTCTATTTATTAGATTTTAAACATAATTGTTTAAAATAATAATTGAATTAAATAATAATTATTTAATAAATATTATTTTAAATAATAATTTGAAATAAAAATTGTTGAAAAATAATTTATTAGTTAGTGAGAATGATAAACAATGACGAGTAATAAATTTATGATTAAGTAAGTTAATTAGAAAGGATTTTTCGTCGTTAGAAAATTCTATCTTATAAAAATTTAATAATAAATTATTCTAGACGTTTAATGTGTATTGAATCACTAAAAATATATGGGATTAGAAATCAGTAGATAATATATATTTTATTTAGTAGAAAGTATCCTAGAGGTGAATATTTTTACTTTAAAAATATCTAACAATTTAGTTAATGGATTAATTAAATTATTTAAACTTAATCAAATCAATTAGTGAATTTATCAATAATATAATTAATAATTTAATTCATTTAATTATTTTATTTAATAATTTAATTTATTTAATAATTAATTTAATCAATTATTATTTTTACGTATGTATCCAATTAATTATTTTATTAGATAACAGATAAGACGCATGATAGCTGATTATTGCGAATACTAATGTATTGCATCACTATAAAAGCAAACGTCTCACAAATTACCTTGTAGGCTAAGCGCTGTGAAATTTGCAGATGATAAAAATGCATTACATTTAGAACAGAAAGAATTCATCAAATTAAAAATTATTAAACCAATATTACAAAAACTATTAGTTCTATCGAAGCAATATCAGATTTAATACTAAATCATAGTTTAATTTAATTATTGAATTAAATATTTAATTAGATATTTAATTAATACGCATTTTTGTACTTTTATAGTTGCTTGATAATTTCTAAAGAGGAGTAATTAATATTTTAGGCTGACGACCACTGCTATTTATCATGTCATCTGTATATGCATTTTGGTTTTGCTGATTTTCTATGTGCTGGTTTAACATTGTGGTAGGCGTCACTGTATGCGGGGAGTTGTCTGCCGTGTCTTTTATTGCTATTGCATTCAAGTTACCGCGCAGAATACTTCCGTCCGTCAAGAATTCTTCAAAGTTGGGGCTAAGTCGTTTTAATTTGTTACGGAGTTGTAACGATTCATTGTCGACCTGTCGGTTATGTTGCTCAGCTACAAAAAAATTTATACTTAGGTCTTCATTTTGCTGTCCTTCGGGACTACTTTCAGGAAGCAGTGCGCTCATTGCAACAGAATCCTCCTTCAAATTTTGAACAACTGCTGATGTTACAATATCACACAATTCTCTTTTTTTTGAACTGATTTTATTGTCCCCAAATGTCGAGGAAATATCGTCATCACTAACGTATCGATCGCTTGTAAAACTGGACAAGGTATCCTCATAATCATCTTTATCATGTAATAAAATAGATTCTTCCACCATTATATCTGACATTGTCGTGATAATTTGCTGCCTCGATTTGAGATCACGTTTTTGTTTAGTGTATAGAAGCCATATTTCATCAAACGACTTATTTTGCTCTGCTGCATACATTTTTATGTCCTTGATTGATCTTAGAGATTTGGTAGGATACATTTTATTGTCATCTTGATTAGAGTATTCAATTAGCTTTTCGATCATAGTTTCATTTGCTCTAACACCACTATAGTCGATTATAAAATCATCAGCATTTGTAGGATCTTTATAGTCGTGTTCTTCAGAAGACCAAATGGCTGGAATATCCGTTATTCTAGTTATTTCATCGGGATTATTGCAACTACTCTCTCCTATCGCATTGATGCACTTATCTACAAACTGATCGCGAACGTGTTGATATGATTGAAATGTAAATTGGTATTCGTTTAAAGTGTGATTGGGAGTTTGTTCCTTCATTAAATCAGGAAAAAAGTAAGCTAAGCACTGCATCATTGTGAAATTGTTGACCTTAAGCAAAAAATACAAAACAATTTAAACGCAAAATCATGAGTCATATACCAGTGAGCAGAAGCTCATTCGATCAAAAACAAGAAACTTCATCCATTGTGGAATTAACGTCTAAATCAAAGTTACATTTTCAATAGTACTTTAGTTAATAATGTTAAGCAAAGTTTTAAATTTTAATCATCAGGAAATTTTGAGTTTATATTATTTTTATAAGCCATAAATAATTTTTTCATCTAGATAAACATCAAGACCAGTTAGAGTTTTTTAATAATTCCCAAAGTAATAACTCTTAAAAATAAATATCTGGAGATAACTACAACGGCTATCGAAACAGACAATTTCTGAAAAAGTAAATTTTGTAAAAAATATTGTATAATTGTCTGTTCGAATCAACTCGAAATCATCAAGAATAAATGTATTTAGTTATTAATGACTTTTGGAATAAAATTTTGAAAATTTTCCAATAACAATGCCAAGCATTCAAAATTCTATTTCTTTAAAAATATGACGAAATTTCTTAAATAACACATTTTTAAAAATCTAATGTAAAAACTGTTGAGCTTCCAAAATTAAACCAATTATTTTGTTTCTGCGTTTTTAACGCAAAACCTTAACCCATTCCAATGTTCCAACTTTGTTTTATTACAATAATGCGAGCTGACCGAAAATCAATATTTTTAATAAGTTGTGTCTTTTTGCGTTTCCAGCACAATTTTAAATTAATATTTCATTAGTGATTAATGGAGAGAGCGAATTTTTAATTATTTATCTTAAAGCCAAATTTTCAATTGCTAACTACCATCATCATATTGCTATCGCCAATTATGGCAAACAGTAAACAGAATTTCCGAATACGACTTAAATATATCCAAGTGTGAAATGAAGATACCAAGATGGGCTTTAAAACGAGGTGAACGTTTGGATTTGAGAAAGGGTGTAGGTGGATCTTTGATCATAGGCCATCTCGCGACCAGCCTTCTTTTCATTAGGACGACCCCCTGAGCAAAGATTAAGATTTTTTAATTACCATGTAGAAACTACCAACCATTGTGTGGCGTGATTAGGACCTTAAGTGTGTTGCAAACCCTTTGTGGCTAGATCGCAAGACGTCGAGTTGGTGAATGCCTTTGGTACCATAGCTAGCAGAATCTATAGGTTCTTAAGCTTGCTTCTTCTCATTCCCCAACTGATAAAACGACATATATCATACACAGACTAAGGCATAAGAATACATTTATCATTGTTACAAAATTCTCTTAATATCTTTCTGTTTTTTCATTTATCATAGCAAGTTATTATTATTTAGCAAGTTATTTATTGAAAATCATTTATTTTTATTTACAAGAATCGGCACATCTAGTCGTTTGAACTACTGCGCTATGATAATCGTAAGATTAACACTTTTTAAACACTTTTATTGTATTTTATTCTGTACATAATAATAAGGGATTTGTTACATCTGTCAGAAAAACAGACAAAAAAGAAAAAGAAAAATGTGAGTTTAAAATATGATAGTCGATCAACTGCAGTCTTCTTCCAAATCATTACGGCATCAGGTCCAGCGGGATCTGAGCCCTCCAGTCAATCCAACACGCCGCTATCCGACTGAACCACCCGGGGTCTTTCACCCTCCCCCGAAGAGTTCAATCGAGATTATTATGTACGTTTATATGCTGATGATAACTGTTAGCTATTGGAAATTTTAATTTTGAATAAATAATTAAACTTCAATCGCTTCATTAATTAATAAGAATGATAAATATGTATATCTATCTAATCATACGATATATATTGTAGCTATCGTCTACATCGTTGGCATTAAAGTTTGTCATTTTCAGGAAAATTTGCCTTCGTAGGATTGCAATGGAAAGTCATCATTTTTGAGATTAATAATAAATCAATGAGTGAACAATCAATTCATAACTTAATATTTTGTACTAAGAATCACAGTTTGCTTGAATCTGCTATTGTCAAACAACCACGATTAATGGTATAGAAAATATGGTATTTTCATTTTCTTTATTACTTTTCTTCATTCTTATATTTAAAGGTTAAAGACAACATAAATGAATTAAATAACAAAATAATGATGTAACAATTTTCTCTCAATATTTCAGTTTTCTGTTGTTCATTTAATCAAGCAATACGATGTCAGTTGAGTTATTTAATGCTTATTAAGTAGGACGTAATGCTTCATTATATTATACTAATATAGTAGTGTGAATACTACTTTATTCTCATATTCCGAGATTTTTAGTAATCTAAAAATGATGACCTTCCATTGCAGTGCTGCAAGGGCAAATTTCCCAGTAAATGATAAACTTTAATTCCCATGATACAGACAATAGCATTATCTATCTTTTGATTAGATAGATTGTTTATTAGATAGATATATTAGATTAGATAGATATTTATTCTTTATTGATCTGAAAGAATCACAGGTACTGAAATACTTGGTATCATTCAAATTAAATCAGCTAACTGAGTCTACGTATTTAATATAATTATAAAATAAACAAAACATAATAATGCTAAATCAAAATTTAATAATTAAATAATAAAATTAATAATTGTTTTTAGATTTTCTATAATTTAAATCAAGTTAAAAAAATGAAATTTAAAATAAAAGTCATTTTTATGAATTGAATAATAAATAACATACGTTGTATCAGAATAAGAATTAGAGGTCATCAGGAGGAACTGCTATGCTATCAGGATCGGGCCCCTAACTCCTCTACACAACATAGCAGCGGGGCCAAATACATGCTAATGATGTATTTCCTCTGAAATAACTATCTAGTATCTTATTCTAATACAAAGTATATTATTTATTATCCATCCATAAAAATTTGCCACTTAAGAGTTTAAATTTATTTTTTATATTATTGTGTTGATTTATATATTTTACTATTTTCTGCTTGAT
Source organism: Pomphorhynchus laevis (assembly GCA_012934845.2). NCBI lineage: Eukaryota > Metazoa > Acanthocephala > Palaeacanthocephala > Echinorhynchida > Pomphorhynchidae > Pomphorhynchus > Pomphorhynchus laevis. Next base: position 39,090 of record WNNJ02002437.1, read on the forward strand.
GTTATTTTTATAGTAACCTAGTTTAAAATATGTATCTATTAAATTATTTAAATGATTTTGAAGAAAGCCAATATCATTACATAGTGTTGCAATTCTTAAAATTTCATTATTAAATGTATTATATTTTATATTATACGGTATGCATGAATGCTCATGCAAAAAATATGTTTCTTGTAAATTTAAATATGTAATCTTTACGATATAAATTAATAGTAGTTTTAGTTAATGTTAATTTAATGTTCATATCTAGATATACACCTTCTTTATCATTAATATTGGTTTTGTTAAGAATAAGGCTTTCTGGATAAATGTGCTCACTAATTGAATAAAAATTATTAGAATTAAATACACATATATCATCAATGTATCGAAACATATATTTCATATATTTATATTGTTTAGATTTAGTTTTTACACAGTTATGAACAAATTCATATTCTATAAAGCTTAAAAACAAGTCAGCTATAATTGGGCTACTATTACCACCCATTGGAACACCTTTTACTTGTCTAAATATAGATGTCCCTACTTTTAAATAATTTTGATTTATCAAAATATTTAAGGATTCTATTAATTCAATTTTATCCATATATTTATATTTATTTCGACACAATTCATCGTAATTATATTTGAATAACTAAAATATTTAAAATTTAATTAATGTTTAAAAAGTATTTTTAATTATTAGTTAAGTAAGTTTAATTATTCTTTTCTAATTCTTAATACTAATATAGTTATTTAAAATAATATTATGTGAATTATAATAATTAAAATATAAGTTATTTAATTAATTTTACAATTATTTACTATTTTGTAATATTAATGCAAAATGCTTCTCTCGTATCTGTGAAAGAATAAATAATTTACTGAACTGGCAGATTTATTGACAATTTGGGTATATGCAAAATCAGTTCATTTTGCTTTAAAAATTATAATATGAAATACTTTTATTTTTGCAATATAATATCAAAAAAAGTTGATTAATTAATAGGTAAATTTAATTTTCAATAACAAAGAATAATTTCTTATTTATTAATTTTTATTTATAATGCTTTTATCTCTTAAGATAAAATAATGCGTTTATCTCTTTGAATAAAAAAAGTTTTTCATTAGTTGAAATAGATGCAAGATGAGGTTGATTTTTAAATACGCTTTTTCCTAATTGTGAAATTCAATATCAACTTACGTTTGCTGAGTTGACAATGATAGCATCATGATTTGTAGAATTCTCATCATTATTCATTCTTGAATTTTCATTGTGGTCTTGAAAAGCTATCTGGTCGTTTTTACTATGAAATTAAAAAAGAAAATGATAAAATTTTGATCTTAGACCTAAAATTGGACTTATGATTTATTGTCAAATGACAATGGTTATTCGCTTAGTATAACTTATTCTTTAAAATGCTACTAAAATCGTATTTCTCTAAAATTGTAGATATATTGAATACATTTACCAGTTACAAGATCAAACAAGGTGATTTTCGCATTTTCAAAAAGCGCGGTTGCAAAAAGAATTAGAAGAATTTGCTTCTGGATGAATTTATTGTTAATTACACACATTATTAATAGTGTCTCGAAATAGATCTCCGGAGGCTGTTTATGAGTAATTTTAATTCAGTTATTCATAGGAATGTCGTGTCACAACCAGAATATATATGCTTGATAACAACGGTCCAAGATTCCATTGGAGTACGGCAATATGTTGAAAGCTGATGTCGATACTTAACCGAGACTACACTCAACGATCAGTATACTACTCGTCACTACTATACGTAAGAGATGACCGGCAGCGTACATCAGTAGTATTAGCAATCTCGGTGACGTTTCGGCTGCTTGCCAATTAAGCAATTAAGCAAAGTGTCGGAAACGCCTTTATTCACAATGTCACACAGGCAACCGAAACGACCAGTGGGTACATCATTCTACTGATGAGTGTTGAAGAATACTCCATCATTTCGATGATGAAGTGATCGTACTGAAGTGGCATGGTGACTGAAAGTCGTGAATCAAAGTCCACTCTATCAAACAACACAATTTTATATAAATGCCGTATTTCGTAAGAAATCCTGGACCGCTTTTTACTCAGCACATACGTCCACCATTATTATACATGCCGTATTCATTATAGATCCTACAAGTGCAGCGACAATTCAACAACAACCTCTGCCTAGTGTTTAAGGATGGTTCGCACAGCAATTCGATCTGTTAAAGAGCGTCAGCCTCAGACAATTAAGCAAAGTGTCAGAAACGCGTTCATTCACAATTTCACACAGGCAACCGAAAACGACTAGTGGATACTTCATTCTACTTATGAGTGTGACAGAGTACTCAATCATTTCGATGCTGAAGTAGTCGTCTAGAAGTGGTATGGTACTGAAAGTCCTGAATCAAAGTTCATTCTATTAAGCAACACAATTTTATATAAATGATGTATTTCGTAAGAAATCCTGGACCGTTGTTTAATCAGCACATCCGTGCACTACTATTATACATGCCGTATCTATTATGGACCCTACGAGTGTAGCGAAATTCAGAAACAACCTCTGCCTAGTGTTTAAAGATGGTCCGCACATCAATTCGATATGGTAAAGAGCGCAAGCCTAAGACAATTACGCATAGTATCAGAAACGGCTTCATTCACAATGTTACACAGGCAATCGAAACGACCAACGGGTACTATATTCTACTGATGAGTGACATGTTGGCTGAAAGTCGTTAATCAAAGTCTAGTCTATCAAGCAATACCATTTTATATAAATGCCGTATTTCGTAATAAATCATGGACCGTTATTTACTCTGCACATCTTTGCACCACTTATATATAGATTGTTTCGTAAGGGATAACTCTTCTTTATATATAAAGAAGAGTTGGTAGTCAGCCTTCTGATGAGCCCGGGGCAACCAACATGTGGCAAAATGCGGGTGAAACAAAAACGGCTGTGGCAATGGCGCCGTTGGTAGTCAGGGTATATGGAATTGGATATCATGAAGGAAGGATGTAGCTGGTTTTCAATGTGAAAGTCACCTTGTGTGACCTAGCTACTATTCAATACATAAATAAGCATCCATTAAAGGATCACCAGTCCCGATTTCAATCGATCTTCATGATCGTTACGAAACAATATATATACTATAACCATATTTAATATAAATATGGTAAATATTTATAAATATTTATAAATATTTATATTAAATATTTATGTAAATATTTAATATAAATATGGTTAAACGCGTTTATAAATATTTAAACGCGTTTATAAATATTTAAACGCGTTTATAAAAAACACATCAAGTGCTCTTATTTATTTTTGTCTTTTTTGGCGGTTTTACTCAATTACAAAATATACAAAAAGGATCTCATAATGGACGATCCCGTCAACATCCGAATTAACGATCATTACCAATATATATTTATATATAAAGAAGAGTTATCCCTTACGAAACAATATATATATATAAAGTCTCTGTTTCTATATTAACAATATATATCGTTACTAATAAGTAAACGGGAAAACATACATAACTGGGTATTGGAAATCATCACAGTCCATCAGCAATCAAATACCTATACCTGTTTCTGCTTATTGAGCTTCATCAGTAGGGTCCAGATTTTGAGGGTGTTTAGGAATCCTCCACCACAATTTAGAAGAGTTCATCATCACAATTATGATTATTACAAAACTACCTTCAAGTCCACAAGCGATCACAAAAGTGATTTAGCGCTATATTATTTATAATATTATTCCAACCTGCCCCCGGATCGCAAAGCGATACATCATTATATTGGTTGCAGTCTTCTAAAACAAACAAGACAAAAAAGTTTTAATTCATTTAAGCACGTTTCGTATTTGCGAAACGTCCGTAGAGAAAAACTTTGTGTACTGTCGTAATTAAATAAATAAAAATTCGTGATCTAGTTTGTTTTATTGAATAGTATTATCTAAAGAGTTTTCAAATTACCACAGATAATCTATATTATATATTTTTAAAATAATTTATACAATTAATATATAAAATATTGTACTATATTCTAACTACAAATTTCGTATTCATATACAAATTTCGCGGAAACTACGACATTTAAAACGTTTGAAATGTTTCGGTAGAAACGTTTCAATCTTTAAACATTAGCCATCGATCAAAATGGCAGGAAATATATTAATTTAAATTTTTGCATAATCTTTTATTTTCGTGATATAGTAAGATATTCTCCACACTGCTCAAAAACTATGGCTTGTTATAAATAGTGAATTAATGAACTTTATTACGTTTAAAGCTTGTTCAATTTAAAACTTATTTCTTTTGAAAATGATGCAACTCTGATTTATTTGCTAACGAGTTGGAGTTATTTCTCCTCGATCGTATAATATTTTTATAATGCATTACCGAGATTTGCTTGCTAATTCCTTATCGTATAGTTTATTCAAATTTTCGATATTGATATCACTTGTAAGAGCCGACTGATTAAATTTATTAATAAAATAGGCAAACGGTTGGCCAGCGTAGAAGTCAGATATAATTGACCAGTAAAATGGCAAATCATCCAATTTTTGCAACTGAGATGATGTCATATCGTACTGATTATCTAAAGATAAATCAACTGATTTGTCCATTGTTTGATTCGATTGAGGATTATGGTTTAATTGTTGTTTTGATTTTACGATCGACTGCTGTGATTGCTTATAGTCTTGCGATTGATCAGCAGATAGTTTGTTTGAATTTCTTCCTTTTAGACGGACCATTTTATTTATGTAATTCACAAGACTGCCACTACTACGGCTGATGTAATCGTTTATTTCTTGATGCTGAGATTCCGAATAATCGAAACTAATAAGATAGTAGTTTGATAAAGCCTTCAGACCAATTTGGTAATACATATGCTGATCAAATCCACTGCCTAAACTTTAATTGTAGAATAAATAAAACCGATACGCATTTAAACCTGTAATATTCCGAGAACATTCGTTTGTGTAAACAAGCATAAATGTGTGCAAATCCTTTATATCCTTCCATTTCATTTCGAGCATTTCATTTACCTGACAATTCCGTGAATTTAGCTGCAATGAAATGTAGTCGAGGCAATAATCAAACAGTACTGATCCAGGCGAATCAAGAACGTAGTGCCGATATTTGGATAGCGCATCGAATCCGGTAAGTGAGTGATTTTGGTCTGTTAAAAACACAAGAGACAACTGCTTTATGATGTATTTTACATTCAAATTTTTACATTTTCTAGTTTAATTAAATAAACTCTAGTAATCCACGATTGAAAAAAAAATTAATTAATAATTAATTAAAAATTTAATATTTATTAATAAAAGAAAAAATAATAACATAAGTTAATTGTCTATGTGGCTTTACTAGTTAAATAGCTATCCTATATTTCACAGTAAAAACAAGACAAGAATTTATTCACCCAAACATGTGGTTACAAACTGCAATTATTAGAAAAGAGCAGTTTGAATTGCTTGCTTTGAATTTTCAATATTTATTATAGTGATCTGTTTGGAATAAATTCGGATTAGCGACCAAATTGCATGATCAAAATCATTTGATATAAAACAAAGCTCTAAATTATTTGAAACATTAATATTAATTAATAAATATTAATTACATGAAACTATATATTGTACTCAATTATATAAAATATAGAATTACATCGCATGGACATATAAATAAATATGTTAGCTGCTTGTCCGGTGTTGGTCATGGAGGCAGATCACGTACAAAGTTATTGCAGATAACTCAATTTGTAATAACTTTTCACATTCACGTAGCACAAGACAATCATGCGCAGGCTGTGAAGCCCGCTATCTTTACATATAAATTTTCCTTGGTTTGCCTTCATTAGGATGCACTGGAAAGTGCATGTATTTTAGAGCTATTAACGATGAAGAGCACTTCACGAGGCATCCTCAGTACATGTTTAAACTACCTCTTCTATTTTATTTCAAAATTTAAGTGTAGGTTTGAGCTCATAACGGATGACTAGATACAATCAAGATCATGTTAGTTCAATCATTACACAAAGTTTATGACTGTTAAGTCAAAATATTGATCAGGAAAGCAAAACTTTTTATTTGTGGTTCAACTCCTTTAACATGGTGTATATACTTAATAAAGTATATACACCATGTTGGATGAACAGAAACACGAAACATCTATCGATTTTACCTTCGTTCTTTCAATTGCAAACTGAGCATCCTAGTACTTAAACGTTGACATATCAGTAGATACTACTATAATCGGATTGACTCGATTGTTTCTGTTATTTGGATTTGAGACGTACATCGACACAGTTATAAAGTAACATATTATATAATACAATATATTATATTTGATTATGTATAATACATAATCGACAGACATTGAAACACAAGGAGCCATACCATGACCGTATCACTCAACTAAGAATCGACTTTCCTCTGTGCCGGCGAAGTGATCGATCGTCTCTATCAATAAGACGTTAGGTCATTAAAAGGCTTTTTGACAAGTTAATCGGTAAGTCTACACAAAACGTTTTAATTGACTAAATCTTTAAAATTTTGACATTTCCAAATTTCTATATTCTAATTAGTCTCATTTGAGGGTACCCACATTTGCACATGTATAATAAATTATATAAATATAATTATAATTATACATAATTGTAAATTACGAAATAATCATATTTTAATCACATTTTACCTGCGTTAGATTTGTTTATTTCTTTGCATAAAATTGAATGCACGTAAATTGGGCATCGTATGTAAAAAGGTATACGAAAATTACAGACGAACTTGTTAACAATATCGCAAGGTTTATCTGATTCCTAAACAAGCAATCGTTAATACTAATTATGATATTGGCTTTTGTCTTTTACGATTTTAAGTAATATGCACAAAATGATAGTCACAAAATGATACTTGAATAAAAAATTGAATCCATCGATTTCTAATTTAGTAAAATTTCATTAAAAATGTTCTATTATTGTCAAAAATTAAACAATCCTGTCTAATTAAACAGAGGTCTTTCTCTATGTGAAGCATAAATTTATAAAGAATTTGTGCTGTACGAATTTACCAATCAGAACGAATAAATAATTTGATCCTCTTTGTTTTTTACAAAGAGAATTATCATTTTTTTGCACAAAATGATACTTGAAAAATTTGTCAAAAATCTATTTTTATTTTCGTATTACACATAAGAGAATTAGTGTCAGTGCATTTCATCACTTTGAAATTAGAATTTTTAAATCAAAATTTGTATCACTATTGGTTGGCTTTATTATATATATATCAAAGGATCACCAGTCCCGATTTAAATCAATCTTCACGATCCCATACGAAGCAATCTATGATAAGCATGTCAGAGAGCATCTCGAACAATGCAGTTGCTGGAGATAATGATGGAGAGTTTTATATACTGTGTGAAATCTGGTAATCCTGGATTCGTAGCCTAGCAGTCAAGAGTGCAATCAAAGTACGGGGAGCGACAGCTCGAATCTCAGATGAGTCAAATTTCAAAAGGTGAAGAGTTGGTAGTCAACCTTCTGATGAGCCCGGGGCTACCAACATGTGGCAAAAAGCGGGCGAAACGAAAACAGATGTGGCAATGGTGCCGTTAGTAGTCAGGGTGTATGAAATTGGTTATCATGAAGGAATGATTCTGTAGCTGGTTTTCAATGTGAAAGTCACCTTGTGTGACATAGCAACTATTCAATAGATAAATAAGCATCCAAAAATATCACCAGTCCCAATTTCAGTCGATCTTCATGATCCCATACGTAACAATTTATAATAAGCATGCCAGAGAGCATTTTGGACAATGCAGTTTCTTGAAATCATGATGAAAAGTTTCATATACTTTGTGAAATCTGGTAATCCTGGATTCGTATATATACAGCACCGTATATTTTGAAACTATTATATATAATACTTTATACGATATTTATATAATACTATATATATTAGTTTATATATACTATTATAATTTACATAAACAATTAGAACAGGTATATATAGTCAGCAAATAACAAATGCTTAATTTAAAAATGATCAATTGCATTTTGCACAGTGGTTTCCGAATATTCACACTAGAACGGCTGTTCTGTTTTAGAATTTTTATTTCAGAATGCAATAAGAGTTTAAAAATATTTTCAATACACTGTTTTTAATCAAATTTCACTTAATTTAACCAGGAAGCATTTTATCTGTATTAATTAATCTCATTGTTTTGAGAATCCATTTAGATCCTTACAATTAGATGTGGCTAATTTTGTGTCACGGATTTTAATTAATAAATATAAATTAATTAATAGCTTTTAATTAAATAGTAATTAACAAGTAATAATTAATAAATAGTATTACTTATTATTTAAATTCGTTTTTTTCAAATATTATTCTTAATTTTAATTATGATAATTATGCAATGGTTGATACTTCACTCTTTTTTGAGCTGTTAACAACAAAAATTAAAAACATACACTGAATTTGTAGGCATCTAAACTTGGCTGGCATACCCATACACCACTTTTAAAATTATATTGTATGACCTGTGAGAATATCTAAAATTAGATTAGTTAATTTCATATAGTACTAGGCAGTATTTTACCGGCAAAGCAAGAAATGTATTAAGAAAATCAGTTTGACATTCATCTGATAAAATATCAATCAATACAAGTTCTGACAATGATCCAAGTCTTAAATCGCAAATTGGTTTGTATCCCTAAAATAATTGAATGTTTGTTTTTATCTATTGTGTTTTTATTTTACACAAACAAAATCAATTATTTACTAAATGCTGCAAAATATTATATGTAAAGCATTCTCACTTTACATCGACAGAAAATGGTTAGCTATACATTTTAACTTTTCGATCGTTTTTAATTCGTTATATAATTATATATATTGTATATTATGTATTATTTATATTAATATAAATAATATATTATTATATATAATTCGTTATGAGAATTAGTTTTAGTCGATTTAAATAATAAACGACGCAAATATATTAAACACAAATTCTTAAATGTAATTTAAAATTATTTATACAAATTATTTTAGCATTTGTAGCTAGAACTGATATATCGAGAATATACACTAATCTTGTGTAATATTGTTCTGTTGGCAATGAGCACGATCGATTTAAAATAATCGTTGCTATTCCTAACATAGATTGTACTACAATAATCAAATCATTTAACACGGAACAAATTAAATTTAGTTATTTTAATAACTTATTTTAATTTAGGAATTATGGACATACTAGAATTAAATTAAATGGAATCTTAATTTTATGTTTTAAGAAGCAAAATGAATTTTTTCAATGAATTTATTGAAATTGTATGATTTCTTGACATTCGTTATTTAATTACATAATTAATGAAATTAAAAATTATTAATTTGAAGATTTCAAAATTTTAATCATGTTTATAGTATCACTAACAGTATACTTACGCAAGCAATATTTTGCTTAAATATCATTCATATTACATAACAATATGTAATATGAATTTAATATATAATATGACTATGTTATCGAAATTATCTCTAATATATAATCTCTGATTATATGAAAATAATATAACACCTAATATAATTGTAATATTTAATAATATTTCACTGTAATAGAAATTAATATGACATAATATCCCAAATTATATATATAATATACAAAATATTATATATATCTAATGCATCATTTATATCATAAATTTCTAGAATTATAATATTTATTGAATTTTAAAATTCAAAAATCAGATTTATTTAATGTAAACACTTTATTAAGTTAAAATGCGTTTTCGAGTTTTACAGGCACTGGAAGATATGAGAACTTTCAACAGAGTAGTTATAAAGGACATGAAACTGTCGGTTGCAAAATACGCAGATGCAAAATATGAATTTCTAGTAAGTACTTCTGTCATTTTTTATCTTACAGTTACGAATCAAATTAATAAAATCAGCATTATTAGCATGTGTAGAAAAATATTAATCTTGTCTTTCATATTAATTTATTCATATATTATTAAATTTTGCCATTGTTTTAGACAATGGCAATGCCTTTATCCAGACATGGTCTTAAAATCTCTGTAAATTCGAATCTGAATTTCAAATTTATAATCTGACTAATAGTTTCATAATTTATACGACTAAATATTGATTTAAAAGAGTTGATGTTTAAGTAAAAATTAAGTGTTAATGATATTAAGGCAGCTTAAACTGTTATCCTCAGAAATAGGAATTTAAAATAATTTAATAATTTATTTAATTCTTAATACAAAACAAAAATTGAAAGAAATGAATTCGTTTATAAAAATAAATGTATTTTTATTTATAAAACATGGCGGCACTAGCTGTGGATATCTTTTCATTAACTACTTTTTACAATAAGCTTTTAAGAATTACACTTTTATTTCAGAAATCTAAATAATTTTAAATAATAAAATAGGCGCTGGCTGTGTACAGTAGAAGAATCAAAGTACTTGTTAAGGGAAAATCATTGAAATTAATTGTTCAGTTTATTATTTTTATGTACAATAAATTCTAAACAATTGAATTATTGAGGTAAATCTAAACTTCACTTGAGTTATAACATTACATATCATAAAATAATTAACTTTAAAATTCTTACATTATCTACTTTGAATTTACAAATTGAAAAACAATCTAAAAGACAGGACGGTAATTGTCGTGTGCTGCCTCGAGCATGCACCCAGCATTTCCTCGTTTAACGGCAATAGTCAGGCGCTGTATAAAAAATCTGGCCGATTGGGGCTCCTGGGTGGTTCAGATTAATCGTGTGCCTAGGTTTCGGAGGAACTCTTTAATATCCTGACCGAACGAGACATTATAAGCCCATTGGGGTAAAATAATAAACGCGTTGGTAAATGCCGCTATACTTTGCTCGTTTGGCCTGTTCGAGGTCGCTAGTGAATGATCCGCAACCATTGACACGTGGCAATGGTTGTGGCAATTTTCGGGTAAGTGAAGTCTTTAATTTTAAAATAACTAACTTTTATAACTAGCTTTAGTATTTATAAATAGCTTTACTATTCAAAATAGCTTTACTTTACTATCAGTGGATTGTGAATATCCTCAATGCTTGTTTTTTTGTCTTGTAATTTTAGTCCTATTGTTTGAAAGCCAAAGAAATGGAGGAAGAGGAGAACATATATTTTAATTTCGGAGAACCGTTGTATAGAGTAGATACCGGCAACTATCAATACAGGTATTAAATATCACAATATATCACAGAAATGCATAAAGTATCGCTAATTTTGTAATTGCGACGACAGTTAGATGTTTTCTCATATACATAATTTTCAAAATTTAAAATAATTAAATAATTTATTTAATTCTTAATACAAAACAAAAATTGAAAGAAATGAATTCGTTTTTAAAAATAAATGTATTTTTATTTATAAAACATGGCGGCACTAGCTGTGGATATCTTTTCATTAACTACTTTTTACAATAAGCTTTTACGAATTTCACTTTTATTTCAGAAATCTAAATAATTCTAATAGGCGTTGGCTAGAAGAATATTTATAATATCTATAAATATATATAATATATTAATATATTAATATCTATAATATATTTACAATATCAATATCAATATTTTTTGATGTCTCATCCAGAGACATTTATCTCAGTAAATTCTCAAGAATTAATCTCAGAAAATTCCTTAGAATTTTCTGAGATTTACTTTAGATGAGACGAGACGTATATCGCCGAGTAAAAAGTTTAAGTTCAAATTTTTTATTCGTTCAATAAAATATTTAAGCTAAAAATACATTTTTATGAACAATTAGAAATATTAAAAGATCTTTATGTAAACAATAAACATAAGATATCGTATTTTCGATAAAAAATGAATGACGTGATACAAGGAATTGGCAGAAGTAGTATAATACATAAACAACTATATTATAAATTATATTACATACATACAGAATAATAGTCAAACTATACTTCAATGAGATTAATATGGCATTATATTGTAAATAACTGTAAATTAAGCCTGACTGTAAATTATTTATTTTAGAATTGATTTTTGAAGAAATTGAAATCAAAAACTATTAGAAAAAGAAGATTTTTGGATTAAAACGCTTAATTCCATGTACCCATTAGGATTGAATGACGTGGTACAAGGAATTGGCAGAAGTAGTATAATACATAATAAACAACTATATTATAATAATCCGGTTAAACGCAAGTCAAGAAGTCATGGTGATAAAAGGAATAGGAAAAATAGAGTTAAAAATATTCGTACACTAGAAGAATCAGGGAAAATCATTGAAATTAATTGTTCAGTTGATTATTAATTATGTACAATACATTTTAATTTTAATAATTTATTTAATTCTTAATATAAAACAAAAGATTACCAAGTCTAACGATTGCGTTAGATAAATGTTACTTTGTAATTAAATGCAATAGCCAAAAATGTAATATAGCAACCCAGTTTCCTGATAAAAATCAATTAATGTAAAATAATACATGTAGACATGCATTAAATTATATAATCAATCTTTTTTAATTAAGTCTCCTTTATCAATTAATAAAATTGTAATTAAATTATTGAGTTTATAAATTAAATTTGAGTTTATCAAAATGCTATCTATTTATAAAATTGTTATTTATTCATATTTTATTTGTAAATTATGTTATCTTAAATTATAAATTCATGCAATTTGGTTATTTCATTTGCAAAATATTAAACATGTAATTAATTATATAATTGATAAAAGATTATTTGACCTTTCTAATTTCCCTTTCAATATGGTTTTCATCAAGTATTTTCTCAAGATAATCAATTATGACGTCATCTGGATGTAATTGTTCTTCGAGTATGTGTTCTGAGTAGCTTTGGCACAATGATTTTGCATCTTAGATAGATATACACATTGTTATAGTAAGTTGACAAGCTTAATTGCTTACCAAGAAACTTTAAAATGACATAATCTTTTTAATTATAATTGCATAAATAATTGTAAAGATAAAAAAATGCTATATATTTCAACAGAAAAGGAAGAATTCAACAACATTGTTGATAATTTAGCTGATAACAGTTCTTGCAAGAGCCAATTGATTGGTTAAAACAATTTTATTTGTTATAAATACTTACAAGATAAAATATTCAATCAATACAGCTCAATACAGACTGACAATTATTTGTTAAATATAATATACTTACAATAAATCCATACAATATAAAAGTACTGATTATAATGGGCTCTGGTACAACACGGCCCTTATACTTGATACTTAAACGTAAGATCATCAAATGATATAATTGCGGTTACAAAACAACATACCGCGCGGTGTTCCTTCTTTAATATCTAAATGCAGCAACTGTGATTCAAGTGCTGTCCGTTGTGTTAGATGTCTCTGCCCAAAATCAAAGATGTCTAAACTGTGTAGCTCCAAACTTCACCCACAAACTCGCTGAACCTACTCTAATCCACGACTCAATGACTCAGTTGTTGCCACCACAGACGTAAATGTACCTTTATCTCAAGAAACACTAAGATTCCCAATCGATTCAAGAAACGAATTATAACAAGTCAACAAAAATAGTATCGTATTAATAATCTACCATACATCGGCTAATGTAATCGACAAATTATTCAATAATGTCAAAGTGGATACTAAATTTAATGGATCTATCGGTTTGTAATGATAGTAAGGAGTTTATTGACATGTTAACTGCATGCTTCGCGAACCTACAAGCGAAATGACTATGACCCTTTAAAACTGGCAACGGTAATTTGTCAGCTAATACTACAACGTATTCTTAGTGGCAAGACAAGTAAAGATACAATAAATCAAAGACAGTGAGAGAGAGCCCGATTTATATTTGTTTATCTACTTAGATTTGATGGGAGGTATCAAAAAATGCAACGATAAATCGTGTTAATTTACTTACATCATGATGAGCTGATATACTTATAAGTATTACGATAAATAGTGGATTATTTTTATGGATAGAAACAAATATCATTATAGATAATCAAATTACACAAGATATCACAGCAGTTCCTCTTAAAGACCTCCTATCTTTATTCTAATGAATGGCTATATATCATCTGAATTCATAAAAGATCTGTGTTATAAAAATTATTATTTGATTTTAAATTAATATACCTACAAGCGAACTGACTATGACCCTTTAAAACTGGCAACGGTAATTTGTCAGCTAATACTACAAAGTATTCTTAGTGGCAAGACAAGTTTTATAAGAAAAACGTTAAGACGAAGAAGCACTTTTGAGTACTGGATAAATAATGCTAAAACTTATAGCTGAAGCGAAATATTCAAAAACTAAAACAGTACTCAATATTATCGGGATGTCGAAGAATCAAATGCGAAATAAATAGGGTAAACAACTTGGTTCGAAATTGCAAGATTAGTAAACAACTTGGTAAAGTTTCGCGGACTCAAAACACAGGAAAATATAGAGGAAGGCGTAATATTGACTTAATATTAAAAATATTATATATATGAAATCACGTAATATTCAGTGATTTAACTCCAGCTGACATTATCCGGGCGGATTAAAACGAGATCTGCCAAATGCAAGGGTAGACATAGTGTGTAACGGCCTATTTGGACATGTGACGGAGTGGTCCTTTCTGGACATCTTCATCTTTATAGGCTTTGCTCTATCATATGCAATGAGTCGCATGTCAAATCTCTTTGTATACCACGAGGAAAAGAAGAATAGTAAATACAAAGAACGTATAAACACAATCGAGAAAGCGTATTTGTTATGTCAGGAATGTGTTAGGAAATAACCATTTGTAAACATTAATTTTCTAAATGTGTTTCTAAATTAACACATTTGCTAAATGTGTTAATTGATAAATTAACATTGTAAATGTGTTAATGAATAAGGATTAGAGGTTATCGGGAGGAACTGCTATGCTATCAGGTTTCGGCCCGTAACTCTTCTACCCAACATAGCAGCGGGGCCAAATACATGCTAATGATGTATTTCCTCTGAAATAACTATCTAGTATCTTATTCTAATACAAAGTATATTATTTATTATCCATCCATAAAAATTTGCCACTTAAGAGTTTAAATTTATTCTTTATATTATTGTGTTGATTTATATATTTTACTATTTTCTGCTTGATGTTATTTTTATAGTAACCTAGTTTAAAATATGTATCTATTAAATTATTTAAATGATTTTGAAGAAAGCCAATATCATTACATATTGTTGCAATTCTTAAAATTTCATTATTTAATGTATTATATTTTATATTATATGGTATGCATGACTGCTTTTATGCAAAAATTTGTTTCTTGTAAATTTAAATATGTCATCTTTACGATACAAATTTAAAGTAGTTTTAATTGATGTTAATTTTATTTTCATATACAATTTTATCTTCTTTATAATGTAACCCAGTAGCTTTAAGAATAAGGCTACCTGGTTACATTTGTTCACTTATTGAATAATAATTATTGGTGTTAAATACGCACATATCATAATCCACAATAACCACAGCATTTCCAAATTATAAATCATACTATAATGCATAAATACATTATATTGTATCTATTGTTTAAAGTGTATTTATTAAATTATTTAAATTATATTGTAGAAAGCCAATATCATTACATATTATGACAATATTGTGAATGTTCATGTAAAAATGTTTCTTGTAAATTTAAATATGCCATATTTACTATATAAATTAAAAGTAGTTTTAAATGATTTAATTTAATGTTCATATCTAGATATATACCTTCTTTACCATTAATATTGGTATTAATGAGAATAAGGTTACATGGATAACATTGTCTTCGTATTTGTAACAAGTACTAACAAGTATAACAAGTACTAAAATTGTCTTCGAACTTGATACAATCAATAAATTGTTGAAATGTATCTGCGTACAGATTCATTTTTCTCGCCCGCCTTATATTTAGAAGGCAGGCTAGAAACACTCGCCAATCACTCCTACTATAATTTATTTTGTAACATACGGCATTAAGTAAAATATGTAAATTGGTTTTACCTTTTATCTGCATGCCTGTTAAACATCTTAAGTCTAAAATGTTCAATGTATACATATTTCTGTATCCATGGATACATTCCTATCATGCTATCCTCTTAAAGATGATAGTTAATAAACATTGAACGAAATTAGAGCAAATTCGAAGTATATTTTTTAATATGAAGAACAATGCTCACGAGAAAGATATATCAACGAATAGTACGTATTTCAATAAATACGTCAGATTTTCGTAATGCATTTCATTGCATAATTATCAAATTATAGTATTACAATATTCTTTGTATTCTAAGATAAACTTTTCCTCCTTTATAGTGTTAAGAGTTCACCATACTTTTCCAATTTTCTGCTTAAATGATAGTAAAGTGTAGTTACTGGCGATCGATGAGCGTAAGAAGGAGTTTTATATATTTATTACAATTTATGCAAATTGGAGTAATTAAAATATTTGTTTAAAAGAAAATCTTTTAAATAATAAGTTGCAATAATGTGTTTTTACCAAAAAAGCGGTTGTTTGCTTCTAAGTGTTTTTCTTAACTTTCTGATGCTCAACCATGTACTGTCTCTGTAAGGTCAGGCTAGAATATAAAAATAGTGGTATATTATAAAAATTATATTAAAATATATTAATATACATTTAAATATATATGTTGGCTACGAAGTAATTTCATCTGCATGAACATATACGGAGGCTTCAGCCCATATCCAATAGGTTGAGAATCAAAATTCGCATCCTAATTAATTCAGTTAATTAATTTAAAATATTTATCTTTATAAACCTAAACGTAATATCGAATTTATTAATTTTTAATAAATTAAAAAGATTTAGAAAGGCTAATTATAAATGCAATTAAAATAATCTTGCAAGGCAAATCAATTTTGAATATAAAATCGCATATATATAATAAAAGTAAAATTTCACAGATAAAACGGATATGTTTTCCCATGTGTTTTAATGAGACGACTGTGTTTTAATTGAAGTAAAACATTTTATTGGTTTGTAATATTTACAGTAACTTTGTATCGATAAATCCACTTAATTGTATCTTAATTTGAGTAAATAAGTTTCACTATATTTTAATATATTAAAAATAAAAATAAAATATTATTTAAAATATGTTTTTGAAAAAATCAAACTTTTAAAGAATTGAATTTAAAATAATTGTCTAGACTTATTAAAACAGCGAACCATAATAAAGACAATTTTCTTTCAATCCTGTTTCATTTCCACCCATGGTGAGAAGCAGACATAATTTGCTAAATATAATTTGAAATGTAGGTTCATCTGTTCAATACAATAGAAATAAGAAATATTTGTTTTGATTAATTAGAAATTAGTCTTATGTACATCATAGTAGCATAATGAGGACTTTCATTCATAATTCAAGAACGGATAAATTATTTATCTGATAAAACTTTACTGGAAATTATAATGATTTAAATCTTAAATTCACAGACTTGAAATAGCTAAAATTCATATTCACAATTGCTCTTGTATTTCTTAACATGTAGATTTTATTTTTAATATTATACTGTAATATAATATAATATTCTTATCTATAGCATATGCGTAGATGCCATAAATGTTAATACTCATTTGGAAATATTAAAAATATTAATTCAGATCTTGATAAGACATTTAGTAACGAATTAATATTAATTATTTCGAAAAATAACTTTATATATTATTAGAATATACAGTTGTTGGTAATAAAAAATAGTAAATACACAAATCAGCAATAATTTTGTACTAAAACTAAAATCTATTAATTGCACATCCAAGTTATATATGTACAATTTATATGTAATATTATAATAGATTGATTATATTTATTATAATCCATTATATGTAAATTTTGCCATTCACAAAGCTTGTGAATAACGGTCACAGACCATTTTAATTTCTGTAAAAATAAAATTTATCATTTCAATAATTCATCAAAAGTAGTTTTATTACTTTGTAAATAAATATAAAGAAGATAAGTAGTCATTACAGTTCTTCCAGCTCTATCTGAGAATATCATTTTATCATATTTTTTGGTTCAACATTTACAAGACTATCTTTAAAAGTTTGTTTGTCCGCTTAAAATAGGAGCAAATACAACACTGTTTAAAGCTCCTGGTGGTGATCAACAAAGAATAAGTCAGTTTAAACGAACCAATGCAATTCCAACTACGAAGAAGCAGGCCGAAACGTTAAGAAAAGTAAATCGAGCTAACTTGATTGCCTACAAAAATATACAAACACCAAAGTGTTACATTTGTAAAGGGAATAATCGTGATCTGTAAGTTGTTAAGCCTTATTTACAATAGCAAATTAAGCAATTGTAGTAGGCAATTGCTTAATTATTGAATCGGAATGAGACATGCTGGGTGGAAATATTTGTGAATGGTTTTAGGGCCAAACCCAGCAAAAAAGATTTACAATTTATCTTGACGATGTCCACAATTGGTGGAAGAAATATTGATAACAAAATCTTAAACGTTTTTAACGTTTTTTTGGCTGGGTTTGGCCCTAAAACCATTCACAAATTGCTTAATTGCTATTAAGCAATAGCAATTGTAGTTTATTAATTATTTATCAATTATTTATTAATTATTTGTCTTAATTATGAATTATGACTTAATGCTGGTCAATAAATTTGTTGATTTATAGATAAAGAGAGTAATATTATAGAAAATATTTATTAAAAAAGGCAATGTTAATTAATCATTACAATAAATAATTAAAAATCAAAATAAATTAATATTTTAATATTATATTTAATATTAATTCAGATTTGTTAAGTGAATCTACATATTTTGTACATAAATTTTAAAAAAGGAAATATTTTAGTATACAAAGAATTTCCTTAACCCAGTATTTTTTGAATTTTTCTGCTGTCACTTAAATGTCATTTAAAATATCAAATAAGTCGGCAGAAAGTTTATTCCAGAAAATTTTTAACACTAATATTTGACAGTCACTGCAATATTATTTAAATTATAGTTTTAAGTAGCTGATTGTTGCGACTTTAGAAAAATAATTAATGCAAACGGATGAAAGTTAACAAAATCAATAATGAATGTAAAATAACAAAACAAAGAGGCATAAAAGTTAAATCGAGGGAGTACAGCACGAAAAACTTGTTGACTTATCAGGAACGTGCCTGTTACAGATGTCCTGAATTACTGGAGACTACTTCAGGGGCCCTCAAGAAACAAAGCGCCACTCTTTACTGGAGTATAACAGCTTTTGTTAGTCAGTCAGATAAAAGAGGTCACCTTCGCTATACGTTTAGCCACCCCGTCCGATATAGCCGGCATTGCCATGATCCGAAGGGTATTTTTAGCTAATACAAAGTATATTACATGGCCTAAAGATCTGCAGCTCTTTCGATTCAAAACTCCATAATCTCCATCTACGAAAAAGCGATTGCGCGTAGAATCCGGGTTTGTGAAAAGTCGATCGGTTCATTCAGCAATTCGTAAAGTGCATCAGTTTTTCTTAATATTACCACAACATTTGACCTTATTTCCATTTATTTTGTTGTCTCTTCTCTTAGATCCCTCGGACTGCCTACGATAATTGTTAACAGGATGGAGATTTTGCTGTATACCATGATATTCTTCTATTAAGACGACTGAATTCTACCCTATTACAGGTATGCCTTAAGATGACTCTTTCTATCTTATATCTTGCTGCTTCCATTGTACCTTTTAAACCTTTTAAAACGAGAACAACATCTAGTGGTATACCCTGATGATACTACATCCCTGTTTTCTGGATGCAGATGCAAAGATATAGCGTTGGACATTATCCGCTTCTTTTTAATATTAAAAGACGAACTAACCCCATCCAATTTTCTTCTAAACTCTTACAAATCGCAGGTAGTGGTCTTTAATGGCGCTTTGGTGACAAAGAAGAAATTAAAAATACTAACACTCTCATATATCTCTTCGATTTTAAATAATCAACAACTCTTAGTCTTTATACATCGAGTAAGATACATCGGGTTTACGATTACGGTTAAATTATCGACCTGATCAGACTTGAATAGATTCAAATTTGTCCTATAGTGAGCTAGATGGCGGCTGCAGGCTGCATCATAATCATAACGTTTCGGATGACGGTTGTTTCCTATAATGCTGGCAGCAACAATCGAAATAAAAATAAATTATTACTTCAATGATCCTGCTCCAAAACAACAAATTTAAAAATTGAATTTGCAACAGGTTTTTGCTATTTGTTATTAGGAAAACGTGTATTTAACATCTGCTTATTTTAATGCACTAAAAGATTCACAATTTTCAAGATTTTCTTTAAGAATTTAAAAGACTAAATAGCTTTAAGACTTCTACTTTTGATCTCTTTTGTAACGTCCACATTCTTTGCTTGTTTAAACCAACGTCATCTAATAAGAATCTTACTTTTAATACACTTATGTCCTCGCCCTACATTATCAAATTAAGCACATTGCAATCAAATGTCATTGTCGTTCCTTAATCTGATTAAACAATGTTCGTCCTCATATCCATTTTGATATCTATTGAGTGATCATATGAACGAAGAATGAACGAAGATAATCAAAAAGTTCCTTTGTCTTAATGTTGCGAATTCGATGAAATTCACCCGTATTTTAAAAAAGTATTTTTTAGCATGTAAATGATAGCATATGAAGCATATAGGATATGCAAAATATAAGCATGCTTTTTATACGAATGCTATGAATATTGCCAAAATGTTGAATTGTTGACATTTTCAAATACTGACAGCTCAATTCTTACGGCTCCAATTTTGCTATTTCTTATTAGGAAAACGTGTAGATTTTCTAACTGAATTTAAAAGACTAAATAGCTTTAAGACTTCTACTTTTGATCTCCTTTGAAACGTCCACATTCTTTGCTTGTTTAAACCAGCGTCATCTAATAAGAATCTTACTTTTAATACACTTATATCCTCGCCCTACATGATCAAATTAAGCACATTTGCTTAATCTGATTGAACAATGTTCGTCTTCATATCCATCTTGATATCTATTGAGTGATCATATGAACGAAGAATGAATTTATTGATTGATATATAATTTATTGATCCTACTCCAAAACAACAAATTAAAAAACTGAATTTGCAACAGGTTTTTGTTATTTTTTATTAGGAATATTACTCTGCCATTCTCGTTTTTCGTTTACTTTATTATCCCATTCTCTATCTTTACGTAGAATTGCACGCTACAGAATATTCCTCCCATGTTACTTTATAATTTATATTACTTTATAGACATTTTTTAATTTAATTAAATAACTGCGAATTAAACAAACAAAACGCAGAACTAATTTATTTTCTTATTATATTGTTTACCGCGATGAAAATTGTCATTTTTATTAAAATGTTGATTAACTTCTCACACTTATTTTTTGTTATTTTAGTCTTGTAAATATTTTGAAGAAATTGAACTTTGTAGAAAGTGATGTCATTACTGGTGATGTTGATTTTCGTTGGGTCGGAAGTATTAGCAACCTTCTGAATAAAGATCTTGATTGGGGTTGTACTAGCATCTGATTATTTTACTTCAATTGATTTTTCAGGTGATCTAATAAACCATATAATCGGCGAAAGCACATTTACAAGTAAACTGAATTTATTTAATGCGATGAAAAGCCTTGAACGTATAAGATCACTAGCGAATATACAACTTCCAGAAACAATTCCAGAGACATTCATGCTCGATTCAAAGAGAGATCGTGATAAGCTCGCAAGCATTTCTACAAGTAAGAGTACTTTATTCCATTCATAAAACCTTCATCGGTTAAACAGATCAGGATTTTTGGATCACAAAGCCAGCGAACGGAAGTAGAGGTGTTGGTATAAACTTAATAACGTCAAAGGAAGAGCTATTGAACCTTATTAAGACAGCTGAAGAAGATAATGTCAAAAAATTCTTTTTCAAGCCTCAACAACGAATAGTACAACGGTCAGAATATATATTTATATATTTAATATATCAAAATAAGTTTATTTATAATATATATATAATAATAAATAATAATAAATAATAATTAATATAAATTAAATTATAAAAATAAAAGTTATCTTATTCGCAATCTGTAATTAATTTCATAATTAATGTTTAAGAACATTTTATTTTATATATTTAATATCTAAATAAATATTAAAATAATAAATAGTAATTAATATAAATTAAATTATAAAAATAAAAGTTATCTTATTCGCAATTCTGTAATTAATTTCATAATTAATGTTTAAGAAAATTTTAGTTTATATATTTAATATATAAATAAATAAATATTAAAATAACAAATAATAATTAATATAAATTAAATTATAAAAATAAAAGTTATCTTATTCGCAATATGTAATTAATTTCATTTTTAGGAGAATTTTAGAATGCCCAAGACCTATCCCTCTGTAACTTTATCTAATTTGATGTGAACAAAAAATAAATATTATAAAATAACCAATACTTTCCACATTATTAACCTAATAAATACTATATGTATATTGAAAATACATTTTGAATATATTATAAATATCTTATAAATTTGATAGATTGCTTAGATGTAATTTTGAACAAATAAAAACTATTTCATGGCTGTTCATTAAGATAATTCAAAGTGTTCATTCTGTTTAAATGTAGATTAAACATTTTAATTAAACATTTTTTTGAGATATGAATTTATAATTTGTATATATGATAAAATGACTCCCGATTATGTTCCAACTATCTTGATTTGAATTTGAATATTGAAGCATAAGTGAAATATACGTAAGTTAAATTTAAAAATTTTGATTGTTTTGTAGTTTTCGACCCCACATTATCTCAATACTAAATTATTCCCAATTGTTAAGTTTATAATTGAAAATTTGAATAAACTTCCTTTTTGATTTTGCTAAAATAAAATTTTGATTTTCCAGCTATTTCTCATTTAATTTTTAAGACAATGAGCATCTTTGATATTAAGTTTATAATTTTAATATTAAAATGAGAGAATTTATAACTTTTAAACTTATTTAAAATTTGATGATCGCAATAAATTTTGTTAAAATTTTTCTATAAATTATTAAAATAGGTATTTAACAAATACTCTACTGATTAACGGAAGAAAATTTGATATTCGAGCATACATGATCATTGCCTCAACAACTCCATTGCTAGTATTACATCATCCAGGATATGCAAGATTATCGTTAAATAAATACAGTAATGTCGATCGCAATATTGTCACACATCTGACGAATCAGGTTTTGTAAAATATTTAGGATAAGGCATTACAAAATATACTTATTTAAGACAAATAGACACATGATTTATGTAAAACTATGCTTTTTATATAATTGAAATATTCAAATCGTTTGATTTGAATATTTTTAATAATAAATGAAAGAATTGTGTTAAGCAATCTTGAACTGCTGATTTGATACATATATAATAAATAGCAATCATCGATCGATTGCAATTAAATCAAATAAATTATATGCATCAATAATTTTGGTCATCAAAATAAGATAAAAATTATATAACCTACCGATTGAAATAACATAACCAGTTATAACAAAACAAACAATAAAAAGTCTTACTGTCAAGAAGAATGTTAATACAGTTGAAGCTTAAGAATTCATGTCTTTAGGCTGCAAATAAAACGGATATTCTAAATGCAAAATTTGGAATATGGTTGAATCTGATCACGTAAACATCATTCATTACGTTAGTATCCTTAAAACGATTGACGTGTAATGTTTAATATGCAAAGAATTATAAGAGCTATTACTGTAAACTGATCTTATCATCATCGGGCTTGGCCGGGAATTGAACCCGGGACCTCCCGCACCCTAAGCGGGAATCATACCACTAGACCACCAAGCCGTCTTTTGCCTAAACTTTATATATCTCAATTGTTTTTATTTATTTATATTAAAAGGTATTTTTAAATTAAATAGGTATAAATAACTACAATTTTATATTTTTATCATTGTAAATAACTATAATGAATGATCAGATTCTAAATCCTCACTGATCGGCAAGGATTTTGTAAGCTCCGGCTTATTACTGTACTTTTTAGAGTTATTTCTTTGTGATCGCTGATATTCTTCGCTATCATGTTCATGCGATCCATGAGCGTTGCTGTGACCACTATATTCCGATTCGGTTGATGTATTCGCGGCCGCGGTGGTGGCGGTTGTAATGAATTCGTTATTTCTTCGAACCATGTTTGAGCAACTCTTCAAAATTGATGCGATATTACTACTTTTATTCGTAATTAAGTGATTGGCGGTATTTGTTGTCGCTATCATTTGTACTGCCGCTGGTGCGTCGTCATGTTGATCATGCTCAACACCTTGAACATCAACAACATTGTCGGGTAGTATAAGATCATCACACATGTTGAGTAACTGATGAATGATCTGGTTGAGATGATCATTACAATTGTCGTGTGTATGATCGGCGACACTAGATTGGCTGCAATTCATCGTGGAAATTCCGGTTTTACCATTGTCAATCATAGTTTCTTCTTGGTTACTACTCGATGATACAAAGAAAGGCGCAGCAGATTCGTCGGCACCGGGTTCGTTGATAGAACCAGAAGCAAATTTTGCAAATTCATTCGATGGATTGCAATCAAGCCCATATTTAGGATCATATGATGTAAATGACATCATTGGTATTGTTGAATTGCTGTTAAGTATAAATGATTACGATTCAAACTCCAATCCCTGTTGAGATGATCCTTTTAATTTTATCGTCAAGTTATCATTATCCTTGATTGGACAACAAATTAGATTATTGTATTCGTTCATTTGATTATTATTTATTTGCATATCATTACTAGCTAAGGGATGCATTGAACTCTGATGCAGCTCACCAAGTTGTTGGATCTTATTTATTTGATCGGTAACTTGTCCTGTCGGTGCATTAGCAGACATCAATAGATGACTTTCAGCATCAGTTGTAGTTGCACAATAAGTAAATATCATTTCTTTTTCGAAATCTGTTTGACTGTAGTCCGACGATTGCTTTCTAACTTTGGTAAGATATTTGGCTACATCAGTATCGTCATTATCGTCGACATTAAGCTGGGAATGATGATGCTGAAAAACATCATTAGTAGCATCGAATGGAGTATCGTGCTTAGTGATATTGGCAGGAATGTCATCGTTACATTGAGACGCATGCTTGTTTATCGGTTCATTATCTGCGACTATCGTAGAAGTGGCGCTCACAGCATTATACTCAGTTTCAATTGATCTGGAGTTATATGTATCACAACGTCTAGTCATACAGGGTAGTCTTATCACATCACGAGTTCGGCTCGAAGCACAAGTGTCTGGCTCGAAGAGGCGTTTCCCGGGTTCACCTGTTTCCTGGTGTCCACCATCAAATGTGGATATTGGGATCTGATCAAGTGACGCTAGCATTGCTTTGGCGTTGCCTCTCATTATTGCAATAGAGATGCGCTGGTATAAATGCGTGATCGTCACGGCGTAAGTGACTCCGCTTGTCCGGCTCATGTTATTTGCAACCCG
Source organism: Pomphorhynchus laevis (assembly GCA_012934845.2). NCBI lineage: Eukaryota > Metazoa > Acanthocephala > Palaeacanthocephala > Echinorhynchida > Pomphorhynchidae > Pomphorhynchus > Pomphorhynchus laevis. Next base: position 64,628 of record WNNJ02002437.1, read on the forward strand.
TTTGATGACCCTGTTTCCCTCTTCATTCCATCCCCCAAACGACTCCACTACAGCGGCTGAGAATATATACCCCGCTGCTTCGACCCTGCTCTTGTACTTTCGGTCTTTAACATTAATCGCATACGATGTAGCGGCGGCGAGCTTTGCGTTAGCAGCTGAGCGACGGTATGCCGTCTGTTGGGGGTGAGTGACTGCAAAGTCGATTGCATGGGGAGGGTCCCCATAAAATAGGATGTCTGCCGGCCGTTCACGTAGGTCCGGGATAATACCTCGCACTTCCAGAGCTACATCCATCCGGGCTGATTGTGCGGCTGCGAATACCACGTCACGAATAGCATTATGCCGCAGTCCTTGATAACCCCCGTATTGGCATGTTAGCGAGTGTATGCCTTCCTTATCAGCTATGCGCATGCAGCGGCCGCATCTATAATTCCTTTCGTGTAAAGGAATTCCAAGCCACATGCGGACTAGAATACAGAACTGTGGGGGTGTTAATTCCATTCCAGTTGTTAAATAACTATAAAATTTAATAGGATATTTATATTTAATAGGCCAAGAGAAAATCTAGGCCTTGTAATTAGTGGGCTTGGCCGGGAATTGAACCCGGGACCTCCCGCACCCTAAGCGGGAATCATACCACTAGACCACCAAGCCGTCTGTTTTACCAAACTTTGTATATCTAAGTTGTTTTTATTAATTTGTTTACATTTAAAGATATTTAATAAGTAAGCATTAGCAAACCTTAATTTAATAAAATAAAAGTCAATAAACTATAGATTGTTTCTTCAAGAATTTTTTCTTAATTTTCTTTCTTTCATCAATTGAACATTGGTTATAAAATTAATAATAACACTATTCAAATATTGTAAAGTTTTACTTAAAAACTTACATTTTGTATGCTAATAATATCGCAATCGAATTATAATATTATAAATATAATACTTTTATATTTATATTAATAGAAATACAACAATATGTTTTATAAATACATTGATTTAATAAACAATTTTATAATGAATTTACAGTCAATGAAATTTATAAAATGAAATATTATATTAATCATAAGCCCGACGCGAAAGAATGACGAATGCCGTTTTGTCATCACTATGACTCATCAATGCCAGTTCCTCCCACTGCTGGGTAGTCATAGTGCCGTTTCGTCATAGTGATGACGAAAGGACATTCGTCATTCTTTCGCGTCGGGCTTATATGATTAGTAAAAATTCATGCGGAATGGTATCTCATTTAAAAATGTAAATTATATATAATATTTCATAATATTACAAAATGAAATCATTCATTTATCGCCAAAAATATTAATAATTAACAGAAAACAAAATTTGAACGTTGTCATTGATACTGTGTAAAGTAACAGGTTAAAACTCGTTAGTTTTACAATTCAATAACGAGGTTCACACATACATAATGCAGGTATGATAAATTATGTACATATTGCATATTACATATAGTAATATGCATGTGTACTTAATTGTATACCAATGGAAATAGTTACATGTCATTCTGAATGGACAGCTATAATTAGCTATAACCAGTTTTGAGGATAAATAGCAAATTGGTAAAACGTATCACCCGATCGAAATATACAGGGCTTCAAATATGAAAGTGAAGCAATCAAAAGTAAACAATGTTGGTATACATTTTCTGATGATCTATCATGTTGCGAATCAGGGTGTATAGAGTTGGAAGTAATTAAAGGACGATGCCGTAGCTGTTCTTAACTAAAAAATCACCTTACATGAGTTAGCATCATTGATTAAATATTATATATGTAATATTAGTCTACATATATTTTACTAAAGCGAAACAAAATATTGAAATTCAATATCAGAATATAAAATACAATATTGCATTACTGTATGAAATGTAATATCACACTAATTTCGTAACCAATTTTTCAAGCAATGATTAGATATAAATTTCAAATGACTGCAAAGCGTTCAAGAAAGCTTTAAAAATTGTAAATAGTTTTTACATTCTACAAGGAAATGTTATTTTTTCACCTAAAAAGGTTTAATAATTTTCCACCGATCAAGTAAAATTAAAATTAAATTTAGTGCATTCAAATGAAAGAAAGCAACTACGAATATGAGAAAGAGAGTACAGCATGGTCAATGGAACAATTAAATGAGTACATAAACTTAAATGTGCAGAAGAACAAAAACTTGCCCGTGGACTGGACACTTAAAGTGCTACCGGTCAGTAGATAACCAAGACGAATTTACATTTATATTGTCTGTGAGACATATCCAATCATGATATTGAAAATATAACGCAAGTGTATACGCTTTAACAATTACCTTATAACTTTTCTTCAAAATGAATTTTAGTTGAAGTAAATACATTAATTAGTAAATTCATGTAGGAATTTTTTATTAAAACACCTACAAAAGCTAATGAAACTAAATATTTAGATGTAGCATAAATAATAATCAAAATCAAAATTTGTATTTATAAATATAAATTTTAATTAATAATTATTCCCCTCTTAATAAAATACAAAAAAGGTTTGAAATAAATAGATTGTTTCTACTCTTGATACAACAGAACGAGTATAGTGTTGTGCTGCAAGTAGAAGAATTTAAGCTCACAGATGCAATCAAGTTAAATAAATAAATAGACTAATTCGTATAATGTTAGCTATATATATATATATATATATATATTAAACACCTTCATATTATATCACCTACTAAACATGTTTATTAAATCATAAAGTCATACACACATTTTATTAAATCCATTTCTATATGAGCGTAAACATAATCAATTACTTGTCTGAATATAAAAATGAGCATGTAATCAATTACTGCGAAGAGCTCATAAGTTATATTTAAAATGTAGGTTTAAACCTCAGACATTATTTATGCTTAGATGTAATGTTAGCTATTAAAGGACATAATTAAAGCTTAGATATAATAAAAACTTAGTTATAATAAAAACTAAGACTTATAATTTAAACTAAAATATAATTCAAGCTCATATATAAATAATTATTTATTAGATCTAATTATTTAATGAATTATATTTAATAATCTAATTATTTAATCTTATTATTTATTAGATCAAAATTAGGATTAAGTAAAATAATGTTTTTTGATATTTTAGAAAATTCAAAGGCAAATTCTTATGCGGGTTATTGAAAGTGTTCGATCAAGGCTTACAAGAAAAGTTGGTTGTTTTGGATTGTATGGTGTAGATTTTATAATTGATGAAACATTTCATGTATGGTTGTTGGAAATAAATTTGGGCCCTGCATTGATCACAAACACAAGAGTTCTAAAGGAAGTCATACCTCCAGTACTGGAAAACTGCATTAGTAAGAACACAAAAACCATTATTTTGTTAATTTAATTTGTATTGTAAAATATAATTTTTAGGAGTGGCGATTGAGTGTTATGATAAAACATTATGTGGCGTTGATCTACTACCTTTGTCGATGCAGAGTGATTTGCAAATTGTATATTCGGAAAAATATGATCGTAAATTCAGCTTTGATCAGTATTCATTGAGCGGAGCCGTCCACTCGAAGAAACGTCGACAAAGAGCACTTTCGCTCCAACGATTACAATTATCCGAACAAGTTACAGCACCGAAACTTTAGCACGTGCTTTGTATTTTAAAAAATGTATTTTTATTCCAAGTAAATAAAATGACTTCATTTGAAGCATTGATTATTAATATAATTTGTTAACACCTCTTAACATATGTTACCGAATGAATTAGTTTGAAAGTAACAAGCTTTTATTACATTTTTATGTATTATAAAGGTGCTGGAATACATTTCGATAAAAACGCGTGTCGATATGTCATGCAACGAGCTTTGCGATTCAAAATTTGAGCGGACGTTCTTAGGCGTCGCTGCATTGTAACGAATTTTTGTAAAGCTCAATCGTGTCCTTTGTCGATCCCCGCTTCTTTTGGGGACCTTGAAAAGATAAATCGCAACAAATATAATTATAACTTGTGAAGCAAGTCACTTTATTTATGACTTGTAAAGGTGCTGAAATAATCATTTTTATTTCAAGGCAGATAACAAGCATTCGGAATTAATGACACGATTCTGAATTAAGACAATTCCAGCATCACCAGATTAAGAACCGGTGATGTTGTGATGAATTTAAGGTCATGAATTTACAAATTTCTTAAAAGTTCAGATAGCTCAAATAGTTTCAAAATCTTTAATAAATTTGAGTCCTGCATTTTTTACAAATACAAGTATTCTTAGGGTAGTTATCCCTCAGTACTGGAATACTGCATCCGTAAGAACACAAAGATCATTATTTTGTTCATTTAATTTGTATTGTAAAATAAAAATTTTAAACGCTAAACTGCAATGACTTTAACAAATTAATCTCTATTTTTTTATAATGACACGTTTTTCAATTATGAAAGCTTGTGCCGTCTATTATATCTGAGGCTGAACAGAAAGTGTGATATATTAATAAAATCTTTATTATTATTAGAAAGAGTGAAAGTAAAAAAAGTAATAAATGTAAATAGTAAGGGATTGAGTCAAATTAAATTAGATTTAATATTATCACTCTATTATAAGATCATCTATTTAATCGTGATTACAACACCATCAAAAGGGTGAATTCTAGGCTTTGATTAAGCTGGTACGTCAAATGGATAAAAATGTCTAAGAGATAATTTGGAAGTATAAATGTTTAATTATGTACAATATGGCGTACCTAGTAAACGTAGCTTTACCGTAATTTAAAAGATCTTGTAATCATTTTACATTATATAGAAGTAATCGTGGGAAGTCAACCTTGCGCTGTGCGTAGTCGCTTAAGGTTTTGTAGATAAAATGATCTAACTGCTGATAGAGTTTATAATATCTTTAGCAGGAGATAAATTTTCTCTTATCCTGACTATAAAATACTATTTTATTTATAAAATACGTAGACTATGATATATAAATTAAGAATAAATAAAATAAATAATCATAAATAATAATTATATAAGATTGTATGTAAGGCTAGAATTTGAAAAAAGTTACTAAAATCTAAGGTGGTATATCATATCATTTGCTGGAAGACTTCGAACTTATATTCGATTAGATTAATTTTACTTCATCAATTTCTAATGTTATATAATTTTATTTGCAATTAGTATTATTAAATGAAAATTTCTTAGTTTTGTCAAAATATTGATATAAGGCATTTCTGTTAGCAAATTTAATTGTATATAATTAATTGAGTTGAGTATTTGTTAGCCATTCGAAAGAATGTAATTGGTAGGTTATTCCGTGATATGAATTAACAATATCTTCATTTCGATTCCTTTTTAAATAACTAGCTACAAATATTCCAAAGTCGTATAACTAGTACTTTATATTGCAAAGTGAAGGCAAAAGCTGCACAGTAAAATTGTAGAAGATTTGAAAGTCTTTAAAAAGTATTGCATATAAGGATTATGAATTTGAACGATTAAATCATATGTATACTTTATCATATAATCCACAAATATTAAAGGTACGAGACAAACATATCGGTTCTGAGTTTTTGATGATCGAAAACCACATAAATTCCATTAGGATGAGAATAAAATTTGGCATTGAAACATATATTAACATTTTTGCCTGCTCATCGATATAATAATACGAATACGGAGATCCATGAGATGCAACATTGGCGTTTCCTTTTTTGTTCATCAGCTAAACTTTTACCATTTCGGATAAAACGTCATAATCAAAGTAATACTTGTATCCATAACAACGTAGCTTCGTATGATTATAATTACAGACTACAGTTAGAAAATTTGTGTAAGTAAATTTTCTTATTTAAAAGAATCTGTTTAAAACTTCTGTCGTTTATTAAAAATTTTAAAGACTAATTGGCAAATGTGAATTATCATAGGAATGAAATTTATATTTAAGTAATTATTATTGTTTTAAGTATTTATAAATTCAACAATTAAATAATTATATGTTATGTAAATCTTACTTCGACAGTAGTATATCCAACGGGAAGTTACTATATTTAGTTTCGTTAGATGAATATACCCAAATAAATATACCGAATTGTTGTTTATTGATTTAAATTATTCTAATATTATATTAATACTAGTATATATGTTTACAAAATTCATCAAATCTATAAATTATATATCGCAATGTATTATACATTGTGTCCAAAATTCTTTTAAGTATAATATAAATATCATTTTCCCTGAAACTATTGTTTATAATAAAAAGGCTATATTTCGGTGACTGCAGTCACCTTCTAGTTCTTCATAGAATTTATCAGTTGTTGATTCATAATAAAGAACAATAGTCAAATAAAATAGGGTTAAACAATAGTAAATAGATAGTTCACGTTGTGACTGCAATACCACAGGTGTAGTGTATCTAATACAATGTACATGTGGATTGCAATAGATTGGAAAAACATATCAAATGTTAAAAACAAGGTTTAGGCCACACATAGATAAAATACAGCATAATAGTAAAACTATTAGAAAAAAGATTTTTGGATTAAAACGCTTAATTCCATGCACCCATTAGGATTGAATGACGTGGTACAAGGAATTGGCAGAAGTAGTATAGTACATAATAAACAACTATATTATAATAATCCGGTTAAACGCAAACCAACATTCATAGTGATTAAAGGAATAAGAAAAATAGACTTAAAAATATTAAAAAAGATAAGCATATATATGAACACTTAGAAATATTAGAACAACTTTTAAGAGATAATAAGCTAAAAAATCGTTATGTAAATATAAGTTTTCTAAAGATATCATTTGTTCAATAAATCAGAGATTAATTAACGAATATGATAGGTTAAATTGTATAATAGACAGTTATTGTAATAACAAAAAAATATGCATTGACCATAAAATTCATTAATAAATGTATAGATAACATAAATATAGGCAGACTTTTAAATAATTGTAAAAGTAAATAAATAATAGGATCAGATTTAAGTAAATATATTCCTAAAATAAGGTAAAGAAATAAGGATAATAAGCTGAAGAAAATGAGTGGTCATGGAGATAAAAGGAATAAAAAAATAGACTTAAAATATTTAAAAGATATGAACAATTAGAAATATTGAAACAACTTTTAAGAGATAAAAAGCTAAAGAGATAATAAGCTGAAGAAAATGAGTGGTCATGGAGATAAAAGGAATACGAAAAATAGACTTAAAAATATTAAAAAGATATGAACAATTATAAATATTAAAACAACTTTTAAGAGATAACAAGCTAAAAGATCTCTATGTAAATATAAGAAGGTTTAAAATATTTTGATAAATTAAAATTATGTAAAAGTAGGGACATCTATATTCAGGCAAATAAACAGTGTTTCAATGGGTGGTAATAGTGGCCCAATTATAATATGTGCATTTATTAGTTAAATTATTTAATTAATAATTTTTATCAATTAAGTAAACAAATTTATCCAAGTAGACTTATTCTCAATGGAACTAATATTGATGATAAATATAGTATTTATCTATATATGAACATAAAATTAACATTAATTAAAATTAATATTAAATTATATCATAAAGATTACATTTAAATTTACAAGAAATATTTTTGCATGAGCATTAATGCATACCATATGATATTAAATATAATATATACATTAATGAAACTTTAAGAATTGCTATAACATGTAATGATATTGACGTTCTTCAAAATCATTTAAATATTCTAACAGATTATTTAAATAGATAAATAGACAATCTAATAGGTTATCAAAGAAAATACGTCATTAGCACGTGTTTGGACCCGCTGTTAAGTTGGGTTGAGAAATAAGGGCCGAAATCTGATAACATAGAGTTTCTCCTGATGACCTATAATCCTTATTCTGTTACAACGTATATTATTTATTAGTCTATTCATAAAAATGACTTTTATATTAAATTTCAATTTTTTATTTTAACTTGATATAAATTATAAAAAATCTTATAACAATTATTTATAATTATTTATTATCTAATTATTAAATTTTGATTTATTGATCTAGCATTATTATTTATTTATTTTTATATATTTATTTAATAGTAATGATATTGGCTTTCTACAAAATTATATAAATAATTTAATAGATACATATTTTTATTTAGATTACTATAAAAATACTATCAAACAGAAAATATTAAAATATATAAATGAACAAAATATTATTAAAAATATATTTTAACTCATGTTAAAATGTTACTGGAGAAAATACGTCGGTAGAATGTATTTGACCCTCTGCAATGCCGGGTTGAGGAATAGGGGCCGAAACCTGATAACATAGCAGTTCCTCTTGATGACCTATAATCCTTATTCTTATGCATCGTATGTTATTTATAAATTAATTCATAATAATTGACATTTATTATAAATTTCATTTTTTATTTAAAATTGATATAAATATAAATTGTATATATAGTAATGATGTATAATTATATATTTAATGTGTACTTTATAATATAAAATACATTAATACATTAAATGATGAAATTTAAGAATTGCTATAACATGTAATGATATTGGCTTTCTTCAAAATCATTTAAATAATTTGATAGATACATACTGTTAACTAAGTTATTATAAAAATACAATCAAACAAATAATAGTTAATTATATAACTCAACAAATATTACAAAAAATAAATTTAAACTCTAAAGCGGAAAATGTTTATAGATAGGTAATAAACAATATACTTTGTATTAGAGTAAGATACACCAGATAATCAAATTTCGTCTGATGAAATAGGTCATTAACATGCATTTGGCCCCGCAGCTATGTTGTGTCGAGAATAGGGATTGAAGCCTGATAGCATAGTAGATACTTTGTATTAGAGTAAGCTACACCAGATAATCAAATTTCGTCTGATGAAATAGGTCATTAACATGCATTTGGCCCCGCAGCTATGTTGTGTCGAGAATAGGGATTGAAGCCTGATAGCATAGTAGATACTTTGTATTAGAGTAAGATACACCAGATAATCAAATTTCATCTGATGAAATAGGTCATTAACATGCATTTGGCCCCGCAGCTATGTTGTGTCGAGAATAGGGATTGAAGCCTGATAGCATAGTAGATACTTTGTATTAGAGTAAGATACACCAGATAATCAAATTTCATCTGATGAAATAGATCATTAACATGCATTTGGCCCCGCAGCTATGTTGTGTCGAGAATAGGGATTGAAGCCTGATAGCATAGTAGTTCCTCCTGATGACATATCCTCCTTATTCTGATACATCGTCTGCATGATAAAATAAGTTAAAATAATTTTAAAAATAAATTTAAACTCCAAGGCGAAAACTATTAATGGATGAATAATAAATAATATTCTTTGTTACAGGATAATCAAATTTTATCAGAGGAAATACATTATTAGCATGTATTTGGCTATGCCGGGTCGAGGAATAGGGGCCAACACCAGATAGCATAGAGGTTCGTTCTGATGAGCTATTTATTATTCCGATAAATTGTATATTATTTCTAATTCAATTAATAAAAATTGATTTTTATTTTAAATTTTAATATTAAATTAATCGTTATATATTGACCTGTGGACTTTGTTAGCCCGGTAATATACCTCTGCAGGAATACTGAAACTTTGTATGATTAACACTGCATAATTTTTCTGATAATTTTAAATATAAATAAATTTCATTTATATTTCTTATGATGGAGAGGCATAAATCAACAAAATATTATTAAAATATTAAATTTACAATATATAAGCTTTGAGAATGAAAATAAATCTTTTAAAAATCTTCGTTCATTAATTAATCACGTCTTTGTGTATAAATTATTTAATTTTTAAATAATTAAATAATAATTTAAATAATTAAATAAAATAATTTTATTTTATTTTAAGGAAAATAAAATATAATTTGTATTATGTTTATTTTTTATAAGATTGTCATTTATTTGCTGTATGTAAGATGAAATAAAACTTCCTGATATATATTTTAATAAAACTACAATTTGTCAATTATACATATTTACAAAATTGCATTAATTTCAATTGTTAATTAATAAACAACAACAATTTCCTGACAAGGCAAATAATATTACAGCAGATTTTTCCTGTCAGCCACTGGTACCGATGTCGAGTCGTGAAAGCAGTGCACGAACCTACTACGCTAGACATCGAGATACTGGGTGACGGACCAGAGTTATCTTTAAGATAGTCCAAGGCGGTCTTCAGCTAGTTTCGAGATTTAATTTCTTCACCGGTATCGAGGTCTACCTCGAAGTCTCATTCCAGAGAGTCCGGCCTAGAAAGCCTTCCAAGAAAGGCGATCCCTACACATCCTCAGAACGTATCTTGCTACTTAAACTGACTTTCTTCGATATGGAGAAGCAGCGACTTTACTCCGAGTCCATCCCGGATGACCAAATTCCTAACTTTATCTCTAAGGCTAAGACCGGCCACATCGCGAAAGAATCTCATTTCAGCGGCCTGTATTCGAGATCTTGTCCATTTGGTCATAACCTAAAGTTTATGACCACTCGCTAAGATAGAACAAAAGATTGCATGGTAAACCGCAAGCTTCGCCCAAAGGCTCAACCTCCGCTTTATCACGACAGACTGTGAAAGAACACATTGCTGCGTTAGCTGAACAAATCTGATTCTTAATTTCATTGATGTTCATGCCGCCCCTCGAGAGCAATACCCCAAGATACTTGAAATCCTCCACATCAGGAAGAACCTTTTCCTTAATCCGGATTGACATCGGCACCTGAATCCGAGACGAACACATAGAGGCAGTCTTGGAGGTACTAATCAACATCCCTGCCGCTTGGCATTCCAACGTAAATCGATCTAGTAGCCATTGTAAGTCATCAGGATAAGAAACCAACAAAACAACGTCATCTTCAAGAAGCAGATATGGTATCATGACGGAACAGAACTGAAGACCGACATCCGTCAGAGCAGCCCGTCTCGAAATTTTGTCCATGTAAACAAGGAAGCAAAGTAAAGACAAAGGGCAGCCCTGACGAAGCCCAACGCCTACTGGAAATGGTTCAGATTTTCTACCTAGAACACGAACACAACTCATACTTTGTTCATACAGAGAAGCCACAGCTACCTGAAGATAGTGTGCACTCCAAAATCTCTTAGTACCTCCCACAACCTCTCTCGCGGAACTCGGTTGAACACCTTCTCCAAATCTACAAAGCAAATGTCGACCGGTTGAGTGAATCCCCAAGATCGTTCGGCTAAAGTGATGCCTCGATAATTGAAACACACTCTCCGGTCAACTTTCTTAATGATCTGTACTACCAAACCAGTTCGCTTTAACAACAGCAATGACCTATTCCAAAGAGATGCGTTCTTCCGTTGGTTTTAAAAGCTCTACTTCTACAAGAGAAGGCACATCTACCGGATTAAGGATACTCCTAAAATGCCCTTTCGAACAACACAGAATTTTTTCAATGTCCGTTAGTATAGACCTTCTCTTGTCATATACAGTTTGATGAATTTTCTGATTTACAACACGGGGGTTCTTGATCGTCATCCAGAACATCTTCGAAACTGACCTAAAATCGAGTTCCAAACGCTCTCCAAACTTCTCTCAAGCCGCGTTCTTCGCTTCGATAACTGTTCGAGCTGAATCTTTCTTTGCCCTTCGGTACTTGCCTACAGCTTTCAATAATTTATCTGACAAAGTTGCCTTATAAGCAACTTCTGTTGGTGTCCACCAAGCAGTTGTCCACCAACTACTTGGTGTCCACCAAGCAGTTCGAGTATTTCCTTCGAGACAAGCACCTAAGGCCTTCTAGCCACAATTTTTCATAGTTGCTTTAACAAGCGAGGATCTGAACCTCCCAAATAGATTAGTTCTTAAGGCTCTACTTCTACAAGAGATGGCATATCCATCGGATTAAGGAGACTCCTAAAGTGCTCTTCAAACAACCAAGAATTTCTTCAATGGCAGTCAGCGTAGATCCTCTCTTATCATAGACAGTTTGAGGAGTTTTCTGCTTTCCAACACGAAGGTTCCTGATCGTCATCCAGAACATCTTCGAAGCTGACCTATAATCAAGTAATAAGTGATCTACGAACTTCTCCCAAGCCGTCTTCATCGCATCGCTAACTGATCGAGCTGAAGCTCTTTTCCCTTCGGTACTTGTCTACAGCTTCAACTGATTTATCAGACAAAGTTGCCTTATAATCCAGCTTCTTCTGTTGGACAAAATCTCTAACTGATGGTGTCCACCAAGCAGTTCGACTATTTCCTTTGCGACAAGCACCTTATGCCTTCGAGCTACAACTTTTCACAGTTGCTTTGGCAAGCGATGATCTGAACATATCCCATTCCTGACCAATGTTTTTCACCTCCTCTGGAAACCGAGAGAAGTCCTTCCGGATGTATCCAGTATAACATTCTTTGACAGAAACATCTGCTAGACGCTCCTAGCACGCCCTCCCACAACGTTTGTGTTTACCATGCTTTCTAACATCCGATTCTGTGCTAACTACAAGGTTGTGATCGGTTGACAGCTCAGCCTCTCTCTTCACACAGTGTCCTACACATTACGTATCAGATCAGATGAAACGATTACAAAATCGATCATTGATCTTTGACTGAGAGAATCTTGATGTCATGTGCATCTATGGATCTCCTTATGTTCAAACATGGTGTTGGTTTTGCACCAATTGTTACGAGAACAAAAGTGCAATTATTCAACACCACTCGCATTCAGATCAGAGAGTCCGTTCCTCCCCAACAATCCCTTCCAAGTGATACAGTAGCTACCAGCATGAGCATTGAAGTCACACGATAGAACGAGGGATTCTCCAACAGGAGTGCTATCAAGCAGAGCCTGAAGATCTATTACGAAGGCTGCGTATTCCGAGATAATGCTGGGAGCATACGCACACACAACAGTTATCCCCTCTCCCTCTTTGACTAAAAGTTTTAGAGACGCCAGCCTTTTGTTCACTGGGTTGAACCTCTCTACCACGAACGACAATCGGAGACTTGTAAGTATCTCTACATCCGCCTTCCGTCGCTTTCCGTTGGTAACTCCCGAATAGTTCAAGCTCCAACCTTGATCCAGAAGTTTAGTTCCAGTTCCAGAATAGTAAATAGAAGTCACTGCGAATATTTCTAGACCAAGCGAACAATATTTCCAACTAATTCTAGTTCATTCCTAGCCAGCGAGATGACATTTCCATTCCTACATTAATGATAGTCCGCTTCAGATGTTGATGTCTTTTTTGATGTCTCGGTGCAACTGCCTGATCACACGGCACCTGACAATGAAAGCTATTCTGATCAGTGGTAAGTTGACCATTGTTCTTCGCGCTTAATTTATATTGTGTAAATTTGTTGCTTATCATTTTTATTGTATTGGTTTGATCGGCTACATCCCGTTCCCAATATCCTTTGATGATCCAACATCGCTAATGCAAGGAAACAGAATTACGTGACTCTCTTCTGCCTTTTCGTTCATTGTCCAATTCGCCGTTGGAGTCATCGGAGGGATCATAGATTGTCTATGAAATGACTATCCATACGGCTGATGCAAGCCGTCCAATTATTTAGCCGCTGATCGATGAATGTCGAAAATACGTTGCCTGGGCCGCTACACAAAGAGGCTTATTGACAGTAGGTGCCAGGTTAACTTAATCTACTGGCACATATGGCCCAATTATTGAAATAATCAATAATTGAAAATGATTTTCTTATCAAATGATTATTAAATGATCATTTGATAATTAAATAATAATTATCAAATGAAGAATAAGAACCGAAACTGATAGAGTAGCAGTTCCTTCTGATGACCTCTAATCCTTATTCTGATAAATTGACTGTTATTTATTAGTCAATTCGTGAAAATTGAATTTTATTTTATATTTCAATTTTAAATTTTAACTTTATAAATATAAATTATAAAATCTTTTTAGAATACTCCCATTCCAATTGACAATAATATATAGAATTATATATTAATATAATATATGGAATTTTTTAGAATTTAATTTAAAAGATAATTGTTATTGCTGCCAATTTTCAGTAACGAACTGTTACCATCTTCAGGCTGCAGCTAAATCATGTTTTTGCTGTTAAATAGCAGCACCAACTGCAGTGCGATGATGCTCCTTTGTTAAGGGTTTATTCCTTTTTTCATTTGTATTCATTTGTTTTATTAATAATCAACTTTAATCCACTTAAGTGGATTATTCACATGTTTTATTCTTGTTTACTTTTTAATCCACTTAAGTGAAATGGTGTAATTGTATAACATCGGAGCATCACCACACCGCAGTTGATGCTGCTATTTAACAACAAAAACATGATTTAGATGCAGCCTGAAGATGGTAACAGTTCGTTACTGGAACTTCTCAATGACAATTGTCTTCTAAATAAAAAAATTCCTTTGTACTTTTTAATATAAAATGTTATATAGTAATCATTTATTATTTATAATTATTTATTGTTTAATTATTAAATATTCAATTATTTATTTTTAATTTATAAATAGTATAAAATACGTAGACTAGTTTAGCTTATCTGATTCGTCAATTATCAAATTTCACACGTAAAAATAGCTATTATCTCATAAAGTTAAATCCGGAAGAATTGTGCCTTGATCTATTTCTTTAATGATTTTGTTGAAATTTGCTAAATTTGAGAAAGAGTGATCATTGATATTCAATAGTTTATCTGACATCTTTTGTCATATTAAAAAGTTTTCGTTTATTTTTTTGCTTGTTGTGGTCCATGAATGGACCATCAATCAAAATTGTTTGCATTCGGTTGGAGATATTTTGAATCAGATGAGTAACCACTCAATATGTTGCTCTTTTGGCTATAAAGTCTCGTCTTCTTAAATCTGCCGTAAATTGTATTTGGTAACTGTTATATATTGTATTGTGTTTTTGAAAGATGAGTCCTACAAAACTGCAAATAAATTGCTTCTTTATGCCGTATTTTAACTTGGTTATTGTGCTCATAAGAATTGCAGTTTCGTTTATATCTATACAGTCCATCAGTACATTCAAAACTTCCTGTTTCTGTTCGAGCTATCATTGGTTTGCGGGATATTATAGCTTCCAAATTAGCTGTATTTCATTATTATATAATAATACATAATAATGAATTCCTTGCTAATATTTAAATGAAATGATTACATATATTTTGTGGAACCTAACTTGTGGAACCAAGCAGATGAAAATATTTTAAAGCATATTTTAAAATATTTTATATTTTAAAATAATATATTTTAATATATTATTTCGCTGACTACCGTCACGATCACCATGCATATGAACACAATCCTTACATACAATAATATGTTTTTAAAACATATATTTTTGTCATCGAAATATATTCTTTTAGTCATAAGATTCATATGTTCTTGGTTCAGAAAAACGAACAATGTATTTTATAAAATAATATATAATAATATATTAAAAATTATTGTTTATCACAAACTGTTCGTTTTATACAATTGTATGTTGGTGTAAAATTGTATAAAAACGAACAGTGTGTGGCAAAAATGTTTTTCCTGTTGGTGCTAGTAGTAGCTAACAAAATATAAAATATATTTATTTTGATTTGCTGATCATGCTCCAGAACTCAAATTTTAAAAATGATAAGCATAAATTTCTAATTAATTATAAATATAGATATTTATTAGATATTAATTTAATATAATTCAATAGAAATATACTTGAAGATACATTATCGACGATAATGTATCGATAATGCATCTGCACAGTCAAGGATTTGCTTTAATTTATATTCTATTTCTGAACCAAGACGATGATAAATTATTAAAATCCATATTTCGGTTACTACTATCACCATCATCAGGAATATGAACAAAACAAAAATGTGTCATTGTCATATATATAATTTGTAACAGATTGTGACGTACATAATTAAAAACAAAATTTACCGTAAAGCGGGAAACACAAATGTAAAACAAACAATTAAAACCGAACCAAATAATATCTTCAAAACAAAACTGAAGACAATAATTAAACAGAAACGAAACTTTAAAATTTTAAATAATAAAATTTTAATAATAAATATTTTAGACAATAATTAAACAGAAACGTTAAAATTCTAATATTTTTACAAATCGACTGCAACGATTTTCTGTTTTGTTCATGTCACGTGATTAAGAGAGTATAAACCGAAATATGATCTTCAAATAATTTTTCATCTGCTTGGTTTGAAAACAACATATATTTCGGTTTTACAAGTAAAGATAATTTTGAATTTAATGAACATATACAGAAAGATAGCATTCTTCAAATGTTTATATCGATATTTTTATGTCTTACACGAATTTTGGTAGACAATATATTAAACAAATATATTGTACAAATATATTATACAAATATCATTTAATTAAATAATAATTAACTATCTTTGAATATAAAATATATTAAAAATACTTTTTAACCGTCTTTGAATATAAATGTTTAGCAACAGATTTTACCCACAAAAATTAATAGTTAATCTAATATTGCATTTCCCTTGAAAATATGGCATGTAATTTTAGTGCGTAATCAATAAAAAATATGATTTATTTAATAAATCATTTATTAATTCTAATTAAGTCATTAATAATAAATCGGGTATTCATTTTCCTGTGTAAATTGGATTTTGTATATTTAAGCGAAAATAAAAAAATATAAAACTAATAATTAGGCCGTAAACAAATAACATTCATTTAGAATATTATTGATTAGAATATCATGCAGCCAGAGGAGCGGGCGAAGCAACTTCATATGCCGAATAGCGGAAACGGCTGAAATATGCCGACTTGACTATGTCCCACATATTTTGTCCTTTTGGAACAGAGACTTATGGATCACTGGGCTCTTCCGCTTTGGCTATTGTTAAGGAGATAGGAAAAAGATTGAATCACGTTACCGGGGATTCACGTGCTACTTCATACCTCCTCCAAAACGTTAGCATCGCCATCCAACGTGGAAATGCTGTCAGCATTCTGGCGACGGATCCAAAGGGCAAGAACATAGTAGGCTGGTGATAGCAGCACGCTCTCCTAAAAGAATGACATTTCTCTACGAAGAAGACAAACGTTCTCCTGTATTTATCTTTTTTATTATTATTTCTTTAAAAAAATAATAATATTCTGAAAACTTCTTTGTGGATCTGCCATTTATTAAGCATCCTGGTGAGGATCTACACAAAAAAGTTGAGTTATCTTTTCAAGATAACTTTTACATTACTCATAATGTAATCTCAAATAAATACATTCTTAATGTACTCAAATCTTAGCATCTACGCTAGAGCTTTGCTCGTGATTTGTAGCTAGAGAGCTTTTGTTCGTGCATTGTGCTTCAGCTGTATACAAGCGTGTTGCCTGTTCAGCAAACTCTTTTCAATTTGCAATATTTTTAGAAGAGAAACAGAAAACGTTAAACGATAAAAAATAATTAATTGAATAATTAAAAATAACAATTTATTAATTAAAAAGTGGCAATCATTGATAATGGCAGTATCAACTAAAATACTGCATTTAATCATCTTAGTTCCGAAGAAATAATACACATTAGTTTAAGACTGGGTACCGCAACAGCTTACCAAAAGTTAAAATACGACTTGATATTTTGGATGATTAGTTTTGAAAATTTGCTTGTTTGCGATAATTAAACGAGTATGGATAGTAAATTATATTTATAAATTATATTATTAAATTATATTTATATAATTTAATTATATTTAAAACTATTTAACGATTCCTGCTATCGTTAAATTCCTGCTATCGACTTTTCTTTTAAGTTCTATATTTTGATAGCGTCTGATTTTACCAATTAGAAAAAATTTATATCGATTATAATTGTATTAAACTTATAATGGCAATAAATGATGATGCGATTATCAGTGAGCACCAATCATCTGTAAACTGATTCATTCCTTATATTTTGGCTGAGACTAAATCATATTATGTTCTCAAAAATCTTCCTTGTTTTCTTCGAAAAAATTCAGTCTCGTGATTTCGAATTCATCGTCATGATTAAGAAAGATTACTTTTATAACAAAAAAAAACAAATCACAGGTTAAACTAAAACCAGTTTTAATAGATTATGAAAATTTTGATTAATTTATATTTGGTCGGTAAAGGCAAAAAAATTCGATTAAATTTATAAATTCAAAATTGTTTAAAATATTCTATCTTATAAATTAGAATATAAATAATACATTTATTAAAGTTATTAATTTTAACATCACCCACCTTTCAAATCTTTTTTATTTTAAAATGAATAAAATTATTTTTATGTTAATAACATTTTAAAATAACATTTTCCAACGACTATAAACTATTAACTTCAAAATTAATATTTTAAACATTGTATGGATAGCTTAATTTATTTGTAAATTGTAATTATTTGTGTGAATTGAGCTAATGGTGAGTCAAGTCGAATAATTTGTAACTTAATTAGATGTTGCTATTTTCAATTCAAGTTGAAAATATTTTCAACTCATTTAATTAATGTTATCGCATAGCATATTTAATGTTAGGGCTCATTTTATATTAATGAACAATTATATTAATTCGAATTTGAAAAACTAAAGAAAAAATTGAGTGCTATAAAGTTGTAATCTTAAAATTAAATAATAATTGTGATTTTTTTCATCGATTGAACACGATACATTTTATTGGCTTTTTAATGAACAAAGCTGTGTAAAAGCAACACACTAACATTAAAATAAATTTAAATAAATTTTTAGATTATAAAGAGAATGTGAAGCAAATTCAAGTGTTACTTTTTCCTTTCTTTCCCATGTAGGCTTGCTTTCCATGTAAAAATTAATAGACTTGATGACCATCAAGTTATATTCAATGCTGTTTATTGCTGTTTACGACGCAATTTACGCTATTTCATCGCGTTCTTATGTTCTTTTGCTTTAATTTTAGGATTCCTAATATTCTGATAAATAAAGATTACATCATTTGGTATTTTACGAAATGTCAAAAAATACAAAATTTAAATAATTGGACCTTCGTTTTTTATTAATATCAATAATATTAATATTTATTTTTTATCAATATCCGCCAATAAAGATTAGATGTAATCTAATCTAAACTGTTTTGGTTGCTGTTTATCAACACGGCGTAAGAATGAACCTAAGGATTTTATATTATTAAAATTACATATCTTTAAAATAAAACAGTGATTTATTGAACATTCAATCAATGTATAATAAACACGAATAGGTAAAGAATATGTTCAAGTTTATATGTATAAATTATTTCTTTGATATTTCGCTATTATTTAAAGTATGTGAAAAAGCAATTTTATATTTAAAATATCCAAATTACAATTAAAAAAGAAACTCATGCAATAAAAAGGATATATTCGAAATACGGAATTGCAATGTGTTGTAACGAGCAATTTTATTACTAACAAATGAGATTAAAATAAATTCCATAAACAATTTATCCATAATAATTCTGGATTAATAATTTTCGAGCGTACAACTGAAACTATTTGATGGCTAACTGAAATATTTTCAGTTAGAATATTTTCACCTGGAACTATTTTATGCTAAAGACTAAAATCAAAACAATAGTGTACATACTATCGAGAAATGTATCATATATGAAGCTTATTAATAATAATTACATATCTTTTAAATAAAACAGTGATTTATTGAACATTCAATCAATAAATAAAAAAGCTCAAAAGGGAAGTCCAACAGCAGGCAAAATTATAAATAATGGGTTGATATTTCCATCTTCCATTTAAGAAACAGCTGGTATACTACAATAATTAATCCGGCAACTCGACACATAGGAGAATCTGAGATTCTCTGAACCAAAGCGAAATCCTTGTATGCAAATGGAACTATCACCGCCTAGCGTAAAGCCAATAACCCGCTTTAATCTGCATATACACTAGGCAATATTTCGATTTTTTGTTTAACTGATTGTAATCGGGCTATCTGTTTCAGAACGGGTATTGAGAATAGACCAAGACCACCCGAAACTGAGAAATTGAGCGGAACGCACTTTTCTCCACGTCAACTATTCTTTCTTCATATTTCGATCTTTTGTGATTTTCACAATACTCAAATGCTGACGCTATAGATGTGGAGTACGATGCGAAAAAGCTATTGAATACGAAGACGTGGAAAACGTCGATCGAATCGATCTTCAAATAATCCATTGCACACAATATCGAGCATTGCTTCTCTTTTACAAGTGGTTGTCGGATTTCGAACATCAAAGTCTCTCTCAGCTCGCCAACTACAACGTCCTTTGTTACGTAATGGCGGACAATTTGCAGTCCCTCCACGCTTACACGACAATAAATGTGATAAAGAAAAACTAGCGTTGCATACATTATTCGATGACAAACCTTCTAGATCTCAACCACATATGGTCGCTATACTGTCACGAAATTCGTTTGGCGTAAGCCTGTATCTTCACGAATTTTTGGAAGGGTACTGAGTCTCGTTGAAGCACCTGAAGCAGTTAAGAATAAGAATTCACGCATCAATAACTAGAAAAAGTTCGATTTGGCTTCAGATATCTGATTGTTGAACTCTTCCTTCCTTAATCGAACTATCTGCTTCGCAATGAAATCCTGTAACTGCCGAAGCATAACCCTTCACGTGCTGAAGGGTAAGAATCTCACATCCTTAAATTTATCGCGTATTCTAATTTACAGATGAAAGTTGGATCCATGACACCGTTTCAACATAGTTTTTTTGAGATGTCAGTAGCGTGGTCACGTCATTTTTTCAATTTTCGTTGGGTAAGTGTCGCTAAAAACTCGTCTATTATAACCTTCTTTAGTCGAAGCAAATGTTATTCATTGCACTCAATTGTTGTATAATTGTAACCATTTCTATTGTATTGAATGAAAAAGGGCAACAAAAGCAACAAACGGGTCGATTTTGCAAATCTGAATAAATCGGCGCAACATTAATTATCATATCTCTATAACGTCTCCCAATGGACTTCCCATTAAAATCTCTATACCAATTGCCGATCCTAGAATATCAAAATCGTAATGTTTCACTTGAATATTTCTTAATCACTCAATATTTTCTGTGTTCACTTGATGTCTAAGCAAAATTGTCTTTGCGGAATTCGCAAAATAATCATATTTTGGACCATGTTAATTAAGCATACTTCATACAATTTACAGTTCCTCTGGAAATGGTATTTTCCAATTTCTTATTTACCAATTATATTTTTAAGGTATTTTCTTAATATAATAATTAATAGTGCAAAAGTAAGATCGGGAAGACTCAAATAAACTAATTCTACGCTGTTTCGACTTTTGAGTCTCATAAGGAGGGGCTGCTGCACAACTGGATTGAAGTGCGGCACCCCTATACAGCTCAATGAGTCTTTCTAGTACACATCCATGTATTAGAATAAAAATCATCACAAATAATTCGCTCATCAAGACCTAGCAAGTATGATTTAAAGCAATCTTATCGAGCGCAAGTAAGATTTTCAGGTGAACGAATATATATTTGTATGTACATGAACATATATATGTATATGTAGCTTATAAATTGATTTTAATTTATACTTACAATATATATATCGCCTTGCGGCATCTTCAAAAATCTAAGAGTATGTCAAAATTTACACATGTTTTTTGGCATTTTCGTTGAGACCAATAATAATATTTCGTATATATTTGGGTCATAGTGTGATCCTAACAGGAAGTAGCTTATCTTTGGTCATAGCTTTTAAATTAAATTTTTAGACCCTGTCTTACAGGAACTATAATACAATCTTATATGACATTTACGACTCGATACAATCTTAACTTGATTGCTTTTTCGATAATGATAGGTTTGCTCTCAGTGATGTGAACGTGTAGATAACTTTAGTTCATTAGTTCCACTTTAAAAAACGTAAATTAAAATTGAAAACTTAATTAAAAATTGTAGATCAATTTAAAATTTAAATTGATCTGACAAGGTTGGAATGCAACATAAAAGTTAAGTGATTTTCAACTGATATATAATTTCGACAAATATTTAGGAAGAACTTTCGATAGATGTCCTTTAAATTATTAGAGAAACTTCCTGATCTACTCTGTAAGTTATCGTCTAGAAAAAACGAGCTTGTCATTGTCGTGTTTGATCTGGAAAATACAAAAGCAGGTCAACGAATGGTGGATCGGATACTAGCAGATCCAATTGAACCAAAAGTATCAACCGAATATGTAAAAATAAATGTAAAAACTGTACCAGAATGTAGTTCAAAATACAATATTATTGGCGTGCCGACAATGTGTGCCTTCGTAAAAGGAAACGAGATCGGCAGACTAGTTGGTTTAAAAACAAAAGCTGAAATTAAAGAACTCATAAATACGGTAGCTAAAAATGCCGAAGAGAACAAGTCTGATGAAACAGCGATTGTAAACTTGATGCCTGAAGATGACATTGAACAGATAATGTTGTGTGCAAAGGATTCTCTTTTAGTTGTAGACTTCTACGCAGATTGGTGCATTCCTTGCCATCTACTAAAACCCATTTTAGAAACAGCAGTTATCGAGTTAATACAATCAGGAAATGAGTTGTCAATGTTAAAAATAGATGTGACGCAGTATCCGGAGTTGGCGATGACCTACGACGCGGATGCACTTCCGTACGTTGCTGTATTTCATAACATGAAGAAAATAAATTATTTCGAGGGATTGCAAAACAGGGAGCAGGTCACAGAGTTTCTTAATGAGTCAATTAAGATGATGGCTGATAATTGAATTAAAATTCCAATTTTCATGCATTTCGGTGCAAAATACAAAAATTTTAGCTGATTGATTTAACATTCATTCTTAATCACAAGAAATATGCGACCACTCGTAATTCCCAGAATATTTAATAAAATTTATAAATGTCGGATAATTAGAATTTCAATTTTTATAAGTTTGATGAATAATTGTTGATAAAAGCAGCTTGTAATTCCAAAATGTAATTTCTAAATGTAAAAATGTAAAATGTATGAGAATTTAAAATGTTTGTCCAGTATTTTGTTGTTTAATTGTCGCTGTCGATAAACGCGTTTAATAGTCGCTGTTAGTGCAAGCATTGCATTAGATTGGCAGTAGCCTAACAACTCCTCTTTATTATGAGCCAACAGTCATTGGATGTTTGATTAAATTAAATCTTTATTAGATTAACTCACATTGCTTATCTCGTATTCTAATTAAAAAGTCGTCTGCAAGTGTAACGATTAAGAGGGGAATAAGAATGAATTAGGATAATTTCGAAATTTGTTTGATGAATAAAATGCTATGGGTAGGGTATTTCGAGTTTCAGATGATGACATTTTGCATCTTATCGGGCTAGCGCTTCTAAGCTTTCTGAAAAATAAATTATCACATTTCAAAATATTTTAGGGCGTGCATCTATTGTAAAAGATTATGCAGAAAAACATATTTTGGTATTAGAAAAAATAATTTTAAATTATAAACTTTACGACAAATCAAGAAAGATGTTAAAATCAAGAAATAAATTGTCTTTATTTCAAATAAGTAAAACATAAAATTAAAATAAAATTATTAGGCTTATTATAAATAAGCAATTAAAGGAAAACTAATCTAATATTTTTAAATTATTTAAATATAAATATCATTAAATTAACATTATTTAAATATTTTTATTGAGCATAATATTATGCTTTTTAATAAAAACAATACCTCCTGCATTACAATTGACAGGTAATTATATTCATATTATATAATGGAAGCTTTATCAAAATTAACCTTCTGATCTAAATTAAGTATGCGATGTGATATAGCTCCCCACATACTACATCGTCTTGTGTTATATTTATATTGCGCGATACGCTTTTCTAATCCGCGTTCAGTCTGACCACAATCTATAAGTAATTACAACTCTCACTATAGCCTTTCATTGAACTTAGATTTCAACTAAAAATATTATGTAATTTGGGATAACATTCAATATGTAATTATTACATATTAACTTATTAAATAAAGAATTCAATTTTTTATATAAAGAATTCCTTAGTATTGCTTCTGTTTAAAGAGAGTTCAATCATTATTCTTTTAACATTATTACTTTTGTGTTAAGATTTATTTATAGGACATTAAGGAAAAATATACCACATTAAACGAATTCCAATAATAAAATGTTTATATTTCACAGATGAATTATTCGAGCAAATACTATTGTGCAAATACTATTTAAAATAATGTTAAAATAAACTGTATTTGATTAAAGATGTTAGTAAGATCTATTGAAATATTGAATCTTTAGAATTTAACTGTTTTCACTCCTATAAGTTCACGAAAATTTTACAGATTTTTGTATTAGAAAAGCTAACAAGGGCAATTTTTTAAAGATAAAATCAATCTTATAATTATTATACTACATTTGAGCAATTTCAACGCCATCATCTGCAAGATTGTAAACTGTAGTTATGGTTTGATTGTACAGTTGAACATCTAAATACATTATTTTAAAATTATTAAATTTGCTTTCTAGATACAGAGAGGTTTAAAAACTAGAGTTTAATATTTTTTCAGAATTTAAATCATTAATTTTCTAAGCTTTCCGTAAGTTAAAGGGAAATGTTGAAATCGTTTGGATGAGACTGACAAAAGATAACGTTTTAGTTTTATAAATGATAAAATTAATAAAACCTATTGCATTTTGAAGGATCATGTTTTTGATGGAGTAATCGCTGATATCACTTGAATCATCATCGGGATTTTCTAATTCCAGTTTTAACTGGAATTTCATGTACGCTCATGTATCGTGTGCAGTAAATTGATAATAAAAATCAGTTCAATCTAAGAACTGATTTAATCATATCTGACAAAATCTAATCATATCTTAGATTTTGTCCGATAATCAAAAACAAAAATAAGTTTATTCTTAGGATAAATGACAAAACAGGTTAAATTTACTCCGAATAAATTTTCTCGTAATTCTGATTCAGTACACATTGAATTAATGTGTAAAATTTTAAATTAAAAATAATAAAATCCAAAACGGTTTAACTTCTAGATTAAAACATTTAAACACTTTAGGTTAAAACAACAAAAGTAGAACATTTAGAAAATCATGAAGTTAAAATTTTCTAAGTTTTCTAATTTTATTTTCAGAAAATTTTATTAACTTCGACAGTACGTGATCCTTAGTAAATCTCTAAAAAGAAATTGCTAAGCGCACACTTCACTAGGTTTAAGATATTTTTTCCTGTTCGTGTTGTAAATAAAAGTTGAAACAATTCTTTCAGATTTATTGTCCGATTATAGTATTTTATTTCATTAGAAATAAATGATATTTATTTATTATTAATTATTGTATTTATTATTAATAAATAAATACATTATGGTATTTTAGTTTAACTCTCCTATAAAACTTAACCTATCATAATTATTAATTAATCTTTAATTTATTAAACAAATGATTTCATTATAAAAACTTCTTATATTTACATAAAGATCTTTTAGCTTATTATCACTTAAAAGTTGTTTTAATATTTCTAATTGTTCATTTATATGCATATATTTTCTAATATTTTAATATTTCACAATTATCATTAGTGCATATTTTTTTGACATTTATTGTCCGATTATAGTATTTTATATTACAATAACTGTCTATTTTCTTTTTTTAATATTTTTAAGTCTATTTTTCTTATTCCTTTTATCTCCATGACCACTCATTTTCTTCAGCTTATTATCTCTTAAAAGTTGTTTTAATATTTCTAATTGTTCATATGTTTTTAATATTTTTAAGTCTATTTTTCTTATTTAGGCTTATGAAGTAATTTAATAGTGTATTAACTTACTAATATTGATAAATAAGCAACCCCAATTGTATACATCTAAAGCACAATGCACGAGCAAAACTCTAGCGGATATGCTAAGAAGGGAGAAACGATAGCACACGTGCTGTCATGTGAAGCCACTGCTTACGCAAACCATACAAGATGTAAGGCTGATCATCGGCGGAGGAGCGTGCGCTGAGTGAATTCCTTCCAGAGGTTTACTGACGATTAAGTACTGTCGAAGTTGTGTAGCTACAGGGCCACACTGATGAGAACACCCTGTAATGATGAGTAGACTAAAGTCGAAATGCTCCATTGGGGCTATGCTCTTGTGGTAGGCAAATACCGGGTTAAGCTTCCCGACGAAGGTTGTAGAAAAGCATGCAGGTTTACACTTTCCTGCTCGTGTTAACTAAAAAAGTTGTATTGCGATTCTTTCTCATATTATTATGTTATTATTATGCTATTAGGAATAACATAAAATTATTATGTTATTATGGATCTTCTTCAATGCGAAGCTAGTAAGAAACTCATTGACATAATAACCGAACTATATCAGAAAATCGGCGGTGAATAATCGTTAAATGACGAGAATTCCTTAAAGTTGGCGACAGCGTTTTTTCGGTGTATTTTACAACGAATACCTTCACGAAAAGTAACTATAGCGCGTAAATGCTTCGATCGACATATAGCTTTATGGAAAAGTGGTCTAATCAACTAACTATTTGATGGAGCACGTATATTGCAAGCTTACACAATTTTGAAAAAAAAATAAGACTACATATCTCTTAATACGGACTAAGAGATACTGCAAGTTGATGGCAAATGGGAGGGTCAAGGTATCTGCATCAGTATTAGCAGATTAAGGAGGAAAGGGAACGATACGGTCAAATGTGGTAATTAATGAAGTAAAATGGGAAATTTGTTACGGGATACATACCCTGAGCAGTCAGAAGTATGTGCAGATGTTATGCTTAATCACCCTTTGTCAGGAGCTAAATAACATCACTCTTCGAAGTTCTAGGAACTAGACAGCGATTCCATTCTTCGGGCAGCTAAATCAGTCTCTAATTCAGGCCGGGTCATTGATAATCGATTCATGTATTTGGAAGCAAATGTTGATCTCTTTTGAGGAAACGTCAAGAAAACTAGCAGAGGCTTTGGCCAAGTTCGCAGTTAAATTGGCATCCGTCCGTATTAAACAAGAAGTACTTAAACCATTTGTTGCGTGTAGGTTGGTTGCTATTCCTAAGAAAAACCGGAGGAATCCGTCCAATCGGTGTGGCTGATGACAGCCGACGAATAATTTGCAAGGCAATTCTAGAAAAGCAAATTGTGACAAGCAGGACGTTGCGACGACGCGGTGGAATAGAACTAGCTATGCATTACCTTAGAGAAAAATTCAATAGTTGT
This sequence comes from Pomphorhynchus laevis, assembly GCA_012934845.2. Classification (NCBI taxonomy): domain Eukaryota; kingdom Metazoa; phylum Acanthocephala; class Palaeacanthocephala; order Echinorhynchida; family Pomphorhynchidae; genus Pomphorhynchus; species Pomphorhynchus laevis. Next base: position 91,796 of record WNNJ02002437.1, read on the forward strand.
CCCTCGTTTGATTTACTATCATTTGGCACAACTAATGCTTTCAATCGCTTAAACCATACAGTATCAATTCACAACATGCCTTATATATGTTCCTCGTTGGCTCGTGCATTTGAAAACATATATTCTATTGATGACCAACTAAAGCTTGACGGTGAATCAATTTATTCACGAACTGGTATAACACAGGGATATTAATTTGCAATGACGATATTTGCGATGACATCATTGCATTTAATACGTCGCATCAAAGAACAATGTCTAAGTATAACACAGCGATGATATGTGGACGACGCAAACATTGTTGGTTCAATAGAGGAACTGTAAATTGTATGGAGTATGTTTAAACGACATGGTCCAAAATATGATTATTTTTCGAATTCCGCAAAGACAATTTTGCTTAGACATAAGGGAGCACAGAAACCATTGAGTGATTAAGAAATATTCAAGTGAAACATTACGATTTTGATATTCTAGGATCGGCAATTGGTATAGAGATTTTAATGGGAAGTCCATTGGGAGACGTTATAGAGATATGATAATTAATGTTGCGCCGATTTATTAGGATTTGCAAAATCGACCCGTATGTTGCTTTTGTTGCCCTTTTTCATCCACTACAATGGAAATGTTACAATTTTAAAAAACAATTGAGTACAATGAACACCGATTGTTTCGACTAAAAGTGGTTATGGTAGACGAGCTTTTAGCGACACTTACCCAACGAAAATTGAAAAAATGACGTGACCACGCTACTGACATCTCAAAAAAACTATGTTGAAACGGTGTCATGGATCCAACTTTCATCTGTAAATTAGAATACGCGATAAATTTAAGAATGTGAGATTCTTACCCTTCAGCACGTGAAGGGTTATGCTTCGGCAGTTACAGGATTCCATTGCGAAGCAGATAGTTCGATCAAGAAAGGAAGAGTTCAACAATCAGATATCTGAAGCCAAATCGAACTTTTTCTAGTTATTGATGCGTGAATTCTTATTCTTAAGTGCTTCAGGTGCTTCAACAAGACTCAGTACCCTTCCACTCATTCGTGAAGATACAGGCTTACGCCAAACGAATTTCGTGACAGTATAGCGACCATATGTGGTTGAGATCTAGAAGGTTTGTCATCGAATAATGTATGCAACGCTAGTTTTTCTTTATCACATTTATTGTCGTGTAAGCGTGGAGGGACTGTAAATTGTCCGCCATTACGTAACGGCTCAGCTCGCCATAACGTTGTAGCTGGCGAGCTGAGAAAAGTGACCAACAACTTCGCAATAGAACTGCATTTGCAGAATATTAGCGAGATTTTGATGTTCGAAAATCCGACAACCACTTGTGAAAGAGAAGCGATGCTCGATATTGGTGCAATGAATTATTTGAAGATCGATTAGATTGGACGCTTTTCCACGTCTTCGTATTCAATAGCTTTTTCGCATCGTACTCCACATCTATAGCGTCAGCATTTGAGTATTATGAAAATCACAAAAGATCGAAATATGAAGAAAGAATAGTTGACGTGGAGAAAAGTGCGTTCCGCTCAATTTCTCAGTTTCGGGTAGTCTTGGTCTATTCTCAATACCTGTTCTGAAACAGATAGCCCGATTACAATCAGTTAAACAAAAAAATCGAACTATTGCCTAGTGTATATGCAGATTAAAGCGGGTTATTTGCTTTAAGCTTGGCGGTGATATTTCCATTTGCATACAAGGATTTCGCTTTGGTTCAGAGAATCTCAGATTCTCCTATGTGTCGAGTTGCCGGATTAATTATTGTAGTATACCAGCTGTTTCTTAAATGGAAGATGGAAATATCAACCCATTATTTATAATTTTGCCTGCTGTTGGACTTCCATTTTGAGCTTTTTTATTTATAAATTGAATTCTTAATAAATCACTGTTCTATTAAAAGATATGTAATTATTATTAATAAGCTTCATATATGATACATTTCTCGATAGTATGTACACTATTGTTTTGATTTTAGTCTTTAGCATAAAATAGTTCCAGGTGAAAATATTCTAACTGAAAATATTTCAGTTAGCCATCAAATAGTTTCAGTTGTACGCTCGAAAATTATTAATCCAGAATTATTATGGATAAATTGTTTATGGAATTTATTTTAATCTCATTTGTTAGTAATAAAATTGCTCGTTACAACACATTGCAATTCCGTATTTCGAATATATCCTTTTTATTGCATGAGTTTCTTTTTTAATTGTAATTTGGATATTTTAAATATAAAATTGCTTTTTCACATACTTTAAATAATAGCGAAATATCAAAGAAATAATTTATACATATAAACTTGAACATATTCTTTACCTATTCGTGTTTATTATACATCAAACTTTGTATCTAATTAATAGTTTAAATTGGAATAAATTATACGGTAGCAAAGAAATTATGTTTTCAAAAGATTTATATTAAAAAACTTTATCAAAAACAAGCAAACATTAGCCTTACCAAAATCTTTTGCTTGTTCCTCACTGAATATGATAATGTTGTTTGCAAATATAGACCGATCATTTGAGACAGATCCCGTTACCTCTACCAAATTTAATGCTGATAATTGAGGAACGGGCTGAATTAAACGACATGTTTATTAAGTAACGATAATTTTAAAATTACATTATTTGCAAATTTGACATTAATTTCAATTCCATCGCAAGCTTTTATCGAAATGCTACCTCGATCCACCTAAACAATAGATTCATATAAATTTACATTTATTTATATTTCCTTTCTTACATAAATCTTAATTTACAAACTAAATTACAAAAAATTTTAAATTCACTCAACTATTTATTCAATTACATTCAAATTGAATAATTATATTTAATTATTACATACAAATTAACAAACAACCGACGAACAACCAACGAACTTTCAGAACAACCAACGAACAACGACGAACTTTCAGAACAACCAACGAACAACGACGAACAACCGACGAACAACCGACGAACTTTCAGAACAACCGACGAACTTTCAGAACTTTGGCTTCGGGATACAAACTGTTTATATTATTGACTGGTGTACGAAAGGACACAAGATACGAGTAACAATTCAAGCAATTCAATCAAGTACAGAGCGTATCTTCTAATCAAGGATAATTATATTAACAAATATAAATAAATATATTTGTACTTTTTTAATTAAATTTAGTGTAAATATGTCATTTTATATAAAATATTGTAAAATTATAATTATTTGGTTATTATAATTATGTTATTTGGTTTATTTATGAGATGATAATATAAGCTATATAAGGTATATAACTATAATTTATAGTAGATTTATTGCATTTCGCGTCTCATTTTGATGCAAAAGTATTAATAAAACGAAATTTAATAACTTTGATATTACCTTTGATACATAGCCTAGCACGCAAACTCTACGACCAATAAATCCATTTATCATTGAACCATTGATGCGCCTATAACTATGTCCTTCTGTCATCTGAAAAAAAATAAAACGTTTAATGATAAAATTTTATGTAAAAATAACTTAAATGCATAATCATTCCTGGAAGATTACAGCGATAATTGCTGAAATACAGTTTAAACCTGAATTTTCTCACCAAAAGAATAAAATTTATTTCGGTTCTTTCGAATCAACCCAAACAAATAAAATTTCATTAATTAGCGTTTTTAATCGTTTAGCTAATAGTAAGCTAACATAGCCTATTACAAAACTATTTTCTGTTCAGAATAAAACATTTTGATAACGCAAGCTAATGATATAACAGGCTTTTTAATTCAGCTTTAAAATAATAATTTTTAATTTAAATAATTTGCAATAATCACCTAACTTTTGTATTATGAAAATATCTTAATCGTAGAACATATTATTTTAACAAACAGAAGCAAATGAGCTAAAAGCTCGTGTCGCTTACAAAACATGATAAAATAAAAAAAGATCAAAAAAAATTTCAATCAAAGAGTAGTCGCAAATTCCTTCTCTCGGCTTCGATGGCTTTCTTGATAGCATCACTAGATATACTACTAGAGATATCAAGGCACTTTAGTGCATTCCACCCCTTAATTACCCTAGTGGCAAATCGATGGTGAACAGGAATTATTGTACTTGGCTTTATTAATTTCCACACATGCCCACGAGTTTCGTCTATCATTTACTCATAATAAGCTAGAGAGACCACCAAAGCCATCGAACACAATTTTGACCGCAGTTGATAAATCAATGGCTGATCTGCAATATTTTAATGTACCGACACGTAGAGATGTCAAACGTTCAGCATATCTCAAATTGGAGAAATTCGAAATCATTCGTGACCCTTTACGTAACAAGTTATCAGTGTCACGGGATTTCCTTAAAGTCTGTGGATAAGTTACAGGTAAACCGTATTGAAGGATGGGTAGAATATACGAGCAAAATATTCGCTTGAACATTGATGGACTTATCCGATCAAAAGACTTGAAAAAAACATCCATAAAATAGGATAGCCTCGATTACAAATATATCTAGTGCGGACATTAGTTTTTAAGCTACTGATCATCATCACACCAAGATCCTTGAATTCACTTACTCGGCCTATTTGAATCGAACCTATCTGATACGATGAGTTTAGTGAAGAACCAATGGACATATGCGCACATTTAGAGGGGTTAACCCTCAAACCATTTTCCGCTGACAACTTTTTTAGACATGTCAGATCATCTTGAAGGATCTTAATGTCCCTTCCGTCTCTGATAAGCCGCAATATCTTAACCTCATCAGCATACATAACGACATCAGAACGAATTACAGATCGGAGATCATTGATATAAACAATAAAAAGAAGTGGGGAGATAACAGCACTTTGTGGAACGCCAGAATGAATAGCGAATGAGGTAGACATATATGCACCTACACGTACTGTGAAAGAGCGTGAACTTAAGTAATTTGCAATCCAGGCGACATACATTGGACAAACACTTGGTGACTTCTATTTGTGAATGAGGCGATCATGCGGAACTGAATCAAAAGCATTAGAGAAATCTACCAATAGTACATCAGATTAAACTCGTTCATCTCATGAAGACTGTCATGAGTTTGAAGAAACCAAAAGATTACTTATTATTGATCTATTTGGCCTGAAACCGTGTTGCGAGTCAGTTAGTTTAACGTTGCTTTCCAAATCAGAAGATATGTTTTTGATTATTAGTTTTTCAAGTAACTTACAAATAATACATGTCAAGGCTACTGGGCGATAGTTCTTACACGCTTGCCGATCTCCCATTTTATTTATACACTGGAACGACAATAGACTCTTTCCAACGCGAAGGAATTCGAGGTTGGAGAATAGAAATCTGAAACACGGAAAACATATATATTTGAGGAGCAACTTTATTCAAAAGAATTAAGGGAAGTCCGTCCGGACCGGCAGCGATGTTCGGTTTTAATTTACAGAGAAGCTTTAAAACATCTTCAGCACAAAACGACAGATTAGATAGGTCGAATGCGTCTGAACCCTTTTCTGATTCAGAACTACACAATGTCCGCGAAGAGCAAAACATTGATGAGATCTCCTGGGCAAATAAGTTTGCCATGACACTTTTGCACGTGACCTCGCCTTAAGAATCATCCCTTAACGATACTAGTGGAATATTCGAGCCCCTCATTTTGCGAATGCAAGAGAATAGAGACTTGCCATCCATACAACTCAGCTTTTCCTCAAACTGACGACGCTTCGTTCTCTTGAAAGTGGTAACTCTATTCCTAATTTGTTTGAAAGACTCATAAAATTAAAAAAAGTTTGAGATCTAAAGTAAATACAATTATTCCTGTCAGTTCCAGATTATTCCTGTCAGTTCCAGATTATTCAAGCCAGTTCCAGATTATTCCTGTCAGTTCCAGATTATTCCCGTCAGTTCCCCGTCAGTTTCAGATTATTCTTGTCAGTTCCAGATTATTCCTGTCAGTTCCGCTCGCTACGCTCGCGGATTGAGCTCAATTTATCGATAAAAGGTCATGACTAAAAAGGTGCGATCTCAGATACATGTTCCTGATCAAGAATCTTCCACATCGGAATGCAATGATGGTTATACCAGCTTTGAAGTTGGATGCGATTCCGAAGATTGTGATGTATCGACACTAGTTCGTGTTAAAATATCCGACCACTCGGTGTATAAACGTAAACAGTTCACATGCGGTTTTTGTACATCAGTACGACTACTACAGTTATCCTGCTCCTCTACTCCTGTATCACACACGACCACTCAGACCAATGCTGTTTTAGATGTTTCCATCTCATTAACACCTGACTTCGCATCCTATAATCCCATTATTGAACCTACTCTCTCACACACTCCTCGTCCAACTACGTACCAAACTTCCATTAATCTTTATCATTCTAACAATGCTAACGGTAAAGCTTTTCATCTCGTACCTCCTCTTTCCTATTCCTCCCTCAATCTAAATAAATCTCAAACTTCTTTATTCTCTTCACGTACTTCTTACTCGACCTCCCCCGTATCAACTGATTCAACAGTAACACTTCTCAAAATCATTTCCAGTAACATTTCCGATCAACTGATTCAACACTCCATTCCCGTCACTCATGCCCCAACCTATCTTTATTCTACTTACTCTACCTACCACGTAACACTTCCAAATAACTTACATCCTTCATTTAAAATCATCTCTAGTTACATATCTGATCAACCGATTCAACACACCGCTCCTGTCACACTTGCTCCAACCAATATTAATTCTTTATCAAGCACCCCTGTCATTTCCACTTCTATCTGCTCATCTGCCTCGACTCCTACCAGCTCTGTCCGTCCACCACTTCCACGAAATCGTTTTCCTTCGCGCGATTGCTATATAATCATATCAAACTTAAAGCTTTCCGAATCTGCTTATCCACAATCTCGCCACGATGAAGATGTATCTGCTTCAGGTCTATCCTAGCATCCATTCTTCCTGGTGATAACCCATCCCTCTTCAATAATATCGATCCTGTATCCTTTATTCGTTTAAACAAATCTACTAAATCCAATCATCTCAGTCCTCCACCCTTAAAAATCGTTTTCCCACATAGTTCAATGCCTCTTCGGTACTTTCCCAACGTCTTAAACTTCTTACCACTTCATCTACTTGCCGTATCTTTCCTGACCGCTCCACTTCTGATATTGCCCAGCTCAATTAAGCTCGCATTGAGAAACATCGACGTGAAACAAACGGCGAGTCATCCTTATCTATACATTAAATCAACGGAAATTTTCACGTTGTACACAAAAGGCCAAAAATTCGATGGCGTCCCATCTCTCCCCCCCTGTCTTCTTCGCTAGTCAATCTCGCTCCTAGGCATACTTTTCGTCTTAGTCTATTCAACACACGCTCCATTCTTAATTAAGCTGATGTGCTACTCGATATCTTCGATCAATTATCTATCGATATTCTATGCATTACCGAATCCTGGGACTCTGACTCCGACGATCTTGCTATTCGTCATCTATGTCGCTCTGGTTGTTCTCTAGTTGAATCAGCTCGTCAAATTGCATCTCATACATCTACTGCTTCTAATCATGGCGGTATTGTTGCCATTGCTCGTCACCCAATGTCGTTACCTAAAATAAACGTTAACATCCGTTAAACTTCGTTCGAATTACTCATATGCAGATTATCAACGCATTTCCCTCTGGAACTTGTGATTGTATACCGTCCAGATTCAGTTGCTCCATCACGTATCTTCTTTAACGACCTTGCAGATCTAATGTATCACTGTTCATTGTATTATAATCCTTCTTTTATTCTCGGTGACTTAAACATTCGTCTTAATCGCCCGTCTGACTCTGACTCTATCACTTTAACTAATCTTTTTTTCTGATTTTAACTATAAATTACTTTCAACAAGCACAACTCATATTCTCGGCGGTGCTCTCGACATAATTGCTGTTCCTAACTGCGTCAATGACTAGACCTCCTTGTCAATTACTGATCCTGGTTTGTCTGAAAATTTAATTGTCACTCTTACTCGTCCCCATCCTCCTCCGCCTTTACCATTATCTACACCAATTCGACTCTGAAAACTTCTCGATATCCTTATTCTCTGCACAGCCCTACTAGCGTCGACTCCGACACTCTTTTTGTATGTATAAACGCTTTCTTAAACGTTCTCCCAACTCACTCCCACCAAATTTTCGTGATTATTACTTTTCTCAACGCCGTTCACATCTCATTCTTGTACGTACTAAACGTACTCTCTTTTGGCGAAATCAACTTGAGTTATCTTCCAACTCCAAATCTCATTGGAAAATCTTAAACTCAATTCTTTCACGATCATCTACCCCTTGTAAAATAAATCCTGATGAATTTTCTTATTATCTACAAACTAAGCTATCTATCTAATTTACTTTCCCTACTACCCATAGACCCCTTGTACCCACTCTTCTCTTTAAATACTTCCCTCCCAGAACTATTCCACCTTCTTCCCGTTTCGTCTGATGAAGTTTCTTCGGTTCTGATGTCATTACCTAATAAAACCTATCCCTCTGACCCAATTCCCACTCACTTGCTTAAAAATATCTGCTCCTCTATCTTACCCTTTCTAACCACTTTGTTCAACTCGTCCATCCGTAGCCGTACATTTCCTTCCAACTGGAAATGCGCCACTGTTCGTCCTCTCATCAAAAAACAATCTCTCGACTCCTCACTACCATCTTCGTACCGTCCTATTTCACTTCTCCCAACCCTCTCTAAACTCCTTGGCGTCTCGTTCTTAAGCTAGTTAATACATATTTATTTTCCTCAAACTTATTTTCTCCCTTCCAAGCCGTATTTCGCTCTAATTACTCTACCGAAATTGCATGTCTTAACGTTTATAACGACTTACTCATATCGCGCGATCATAAATTATATAGTGTCATAGTTTCTCTTGATATATCGTCTGCTTTTGACATAGTCGATCACTCGATTCTTCTCCATCGCCTTCGTCATGATTATGGCTTCTCTTTACCCACTGTATCATGGTTTTCTTCATATCTATCAAACCGTACATTTCGCGTATATTCTAACTCTTCTCTCTCCCATCCTTCGTTCATTCCGTCCGGTGTTCCACAAGGCTCCGTATTAGGCCCTATACTTTTCTCTCTTCTTCTTGGTGATTTAAAAAAAAGGATTTATTTTAACGTGGCAAATGCGTGCCAGCGCACGCTTACATGACCACAACAAAACAAAACTGTGAATCAGGTGTCGAGAAGGTGTGAACGGAGGAGGTGTTTGAATGTGATTAAGGAGAGCGCGGCCGACGTCGAGAGGGAGTTGATTTCAGGCGAGTAGGGCGCCGACGAGGAAGGATCGGATACCGTAGTTGTTGGAGTAATTTGAACGTGGAGTAAAAGGGTATGACGGGAACGCAGCGATAGCGAGGTGGGGCGAGTATCGTCTAAGAAAAGGAAGGTTGATGAACGATGGGGAGCCGACAGCGATGAGACGAAAAGTAACGAGAAGAAGGCGGAGTTTGATGCGGATGTGGATGGTGGGCCAGGAGAGTTGGGCAAATATGTGGATGTGTGGTCGAAGCGACGGAGACGAAAGAGCACTCGAACGGCGGTGTTGATTATTCGTTGTAGGGGTAGGATGATGGATTTTGGAGAATTGGCGAAAAGGCTAAGGCAGTAATCGATTTTAGGGAAAAGAAGCGATGAAAGAAGAGACATACAAGAACGGAAGTCGATAAGGGGGCGGATACGGCGGATGTCACGAAGAATTAAGTTAGACGAGCGGACCTTGTCACGGACGAAGGGTTTAAGGGAAAGGTGATCATCGAAATGGAAGCCTAAGAAAGTGAGATTGTGGACTATAGGGATGATCGATGAGGCAAAAGATACAATGGGAGGAGATATGCTTGGTTTACGGGGAAGGATCCACATTATTTTGAACTTTTCGGCGTTTAGAACGAGATGGAGATTGGAGAGACGTTTGTGGATAGAAGAAAGACAGTTGGAGGCAGAAATGCCGATATCGTGTATGCGATGTGCGGGTGCATGAGCATAGATTAGAATGTCATCGGCGTATTGCATGACGTTAAAGGAGTAAGGTTTGATAAATGGAGAGAGATCGCCAAGCAAAAGAGAGAAAAGCAGGGGACCTAAGACTGAACCTTGTGGAACGCCGCAAAAATAGGGATGGGCGGGGAGAATGATGAATTAGAACAGACGCGAAAGGAACGGTCGGATAGATATGAGGCGAACCAAGCTACGGAGGAGGAAGAAAATCCGTAATCATAACGAAGGCGAGAAAGGAGGACGGAGTGGTCGACAATGTCGAATGCGGAGGAGAGGTCGAGGGAGATGAGAACACTATATAGAGCCTTGTCTCGAGAAATGAGTAAGTCGTTGTACACTTTTATGCATGCGATTTCTGTCGAGTGATTAGAGCGGAAAGCGGATTGGAAAGGAGGGTACAGATTGGATGAGGAGAGATAAGCGTTGATTTGTATTAAGATGAGGCGTTCTAAGAGCTTAGAAAGAGTATGGAGTAGTGAAATGGGGCGATAGCTAGAAGAAAGGGAGGGGTCGAGCGATTGTTTCTTAAGGAGGGGACGAACGATTGCGGATTTCCAGTGTGAAGGGAAGATACGACTGCGGATCGACGAGTTAAACAAGGTTGTGAGAAATGGGGATATCGATGAGCATATAGATTTTAATATGTGGGTAGGCAGGGGATCGGCAGGTGAGGTTTTGTTGGGCAAGGACATGAGGACAGATGATACTTCTGTAGGTGATACAGGGAGAAGATGAAAGAGTTCCGGAAGGATGAAAGTAGAGGGCAGAGTGGGATAGGATGGAGACCGGGGTGTGAGAGAGCAGCGTGGATACTTTAGTCTGGAGAAATGACGAATAATCATTAGCATTGATGTTGCAAGGCGTAGAGGAACGAGCCAGAATCGAGTTAAAAGTATGCCAGAGAGTCTTAGAGTTGAATGAAGTGATGATTTTATGCTGCCAGAAGGAGTTGCATTTGGTACGTAGTAAGTGGAGATAAGACCGGCGAAGAGCAAGATAGGAATCACGAAAAGACGGAGTGATCGAGCGGAAATCGCGTCTGAGAGAGCGGTGATAGACTCGAAAAGCATGGCGGAGTCGACGCTTTGAGAGTAGGCATTGGATGTCAAACCATGGGGCACGGTGCAAGCGACGGTGTGGGTGAGACTTGAAGGGCAAGAGAATATCGAGAGTGGATGTGAGTTCAGAGTCGAAAAGAAAGGCGAGATCGTGAGGAGATGAATATGTTATTGTGGGTAAGTATAGAGACGATTTGAGTAAGGCAGTGCGGATAAGGGAGAGGTCAAGATTTCTCCAAGGGCGACGTAGGATTATAGGTGTGTGAGGAGGGGTGTGGTTGCGAGCGAGATCAAGGGTGATAAGAAAGTGATCGGATAGACCAGGATCAGAGATGGACAGTGAGGTGTGGGCAGCAAAATAATCGGGGACAGCGATGATGTCGAGTGCCCCGCCAAGTATATGTGTGGGGGCAGTGGAGATTAGTTTGTAATTGTAGTTGGATAGAATGTTGATGAAGCGGATGGAATCTGTGGAAGAGGGGCGGTCTAGGCGGATATTGAAGTCGCCTAGAACGAGTAAAGGGATTGAGGACAAAGAACAATGAGAAAGGAGGTCAGCGAGTTCGGTAAAAAATAAGGCTGTAGGAGCTGATGAACCAGGACGGTATACAATGGCGAGATCTAGAGTGATCGGGTTAGAATAACGACAAGTGAGCAATTCAAAAGAGCAAGGACTGAAAGGGGGATTGATTTTGCGAAGAGACGCTGGGTGACGCGCGAATGCGACGATGCCGCCATGATTAGAGGATTTAGAAGGGCATGAGCTGAGGGGGCGGGCGGATTCGACTAGGGAGCAACCGGCAGAGAGCAGACGGCGAATGGAAAGGTCGTCGGAATCTGAGTGCCAGGATTCGGTTAGGCAGAAGAGATCGATGGATTGCTTGGTGAATAGGTTAGGATAAGATCGGATTTATTGAGAATAAATCTAGTGTTGAGGAGACCGAGGCGGAAACCGTGTGCTGTGGTGAAAGAGACTAGTGGAGAAGACACATAGGAGAGATGGAGCGCCATCGAATTTTTGGACGGGTGTGGACAACTTGAAAATTTCCGTCTATGTTTCGGATGGCGAGTGATGTTTCGCCGTTTTCCTCGCGACGGCGTTTTTCGATGCGGGCTGAAGAGATTTGAGCGATTTCGGAAGGGGCGCGATCGGGGAAAATTCGAGTGGTTGAAGATGACATGAGTTTGAATCGTTGAGAGAGGACAGAAGACGCGTGAGAGCGATGCTTGAAAACAATTTTTAGGAGAGGGGGCTGGGAAGGATTAGATTGAGAAGATTTCTTTAGACGGATGAATGCGACAGGAGAAATGTCCTTGAAAAAGGATGGTTTATCCGCAGGAACAATTGACGAGAGGATGGATCTGAAGGCGGAAACATCGTGGTCCAGACGTGCTTGTGGAGATAAGGAGTTCGAAGGTGTGATATTAGTAACAACGACACAACAATCGCGAGAAGCAAAGCGCTTTCGTAAAGGAGGACGACTGACGTGAGTAGGTGAGATCACGATAGAAGAGCTGGCAGTTGATGATTTGGAGGGATTTGGTTTGACGACGGGAGACATAGAGGATAATGATAATAAAAAGGGTGGCAAGCGATGTGAGGAAAGGTTATGAGTGGAAGGATAGTGGAGGTTGGTGGAGGTGATTTTGATTGATGGATGCAAGTTATTGAGAAACGAGACAGGAAGGACGGGACGTGGGGTGTCGGGGAGTGAAGATGACATGGAATGGGAAGTGTATATGGTGGCAGGGTCGGTGGGTGGAGAAAGGACATTAGAAACGACGGGGGTAGTTTGAGTTGACGTGTTGGATGTTGATATGTGCTTATTTGAAAGGTTGCATATTAGTTTGTTGGCACAAAAACCACATACGAAGTCTTCTTTAGCCTTATTCTTGTCGCAGGTGATTGTTGTCCAGACGCTGCAGTCGTGTATCGAGCACTGTACTTGCAGTTGTCCATAGTTGGTGTCGGTCTTAGTTGTTTTCTTGCGTCCACCCATAAACGATAGTTGCCGTCGATTGTTGTCGTCGATGGTTGTTGTCGATTGTTGTCGTCGATGGTTGTCGTCGATGGTTGTCGTCGATGGTTGTCGTCGATGGTTTTCTTCGATGGTTGTCGTTGATGGTTGTCGTCATTTGTCTTCGACTTCTCATAAATTTAACTTCCATGTTATGCAATATGCTGATGACATTCTCATCTATGCTCATGCACCTGTTTATCGTATTCACGATCTTAGTGTTTCTGCTTCCGACTATCTTGTCTCAATTTCCAATCATCTTTCTTCCTATCGCCTTTCTCTGAATCCTAATAAATCCAAAATTATGTAAATTATACCTCGATGCCTCGGCTTCGAACCTCCCTCCGTATCATTAAATTCTACAATTCTTCTTATCGTTGATAATCTCGTTTTTCTAGGCTTCCATTTTGACAGACGACTTTCACTTAAACCTTTCGTTAGAGATAAAGTACGCTCATCTACCTTGATACTCCGCAACCTTCGTCAAGTTCGTAGATTGATCGATTTCCCTTCTTGTATGACTCTAATATCTTCTCTCCTTTTTTCTAGACTCGATTATTGTCTTAGTCTATTTTCCAACTCACCTAAATCCACTCTTCTTCCCCTACAACGCATCGTCAACGCAGCCGTCCGAATTCTCCTCCGTCTTCGTCGTTTTGATCATACATCCTACCATCTTGATTCTCTCGATTTGCCTACAATTTATTATCGTGTTCAAATTCGTCTTCTTATCGTTGCTTTCCGCCTTGTAACTTTTCATACCCCTTCATTTCTCAACCTTCCTTTTCTTGATAATTCTCGTCCTGTTTACTGTTCCTTGCGTTCCTGTAATTCCCTTATTTCACATGTCCCAAACTACTCTACCTCCTTTGGACTCCGCTCTTTCCTGGTGGCTGCTCCTCTATCGTGGAACCATCTGCCCATTCATATACGTCAATCAACTTCCCTGCCGTGCTTCAAACGACAAATCCGATCCCATTTAAACAATTTATCTGCTTGACTTTTTTGTAAGCGTACAGCTTGTACGCATTTGCTACATTAAATAAATTTGTATTATTATTAAGATTGTTGTCCACAACGAAATGAAATCCACGCATGTATACGTGCGCGTGAATGATACCGGAGAAGCCCATCAAACCAAGGACAAACTTCCCTATGTGTTTAAAACTTGGGAGAATGCAATATCAGTTAGTTATGGAGTGTGCTCTCAAAAACATACAAAGCCTTGTCAATTCCGCATATATACGGATCTGACCATCTAACCAGATTTAATCTGTAGATAATTGCGTCGAAATCAGCCTTCCAGAAGTTCAGAGGCTTAACCTACTAAAACTGACCGACGTTTCATTGTTTGCACATTTAAATAAAAAAGACAGTACGCAATGATCGCTCATACCCAGTCCAGAAAGATAATCTATGTGAGTAATATCAGACTTAAAGGAAGACAACACAACGTCTAGCCGGGCAAACGACTGGCTGGTGAAACGGGTTGCCTCACGTGCATGCTGATGCAGACCATTGTTGTGTAGAATACTCAATAAAACCGAGTCCGATGCAATGCGACTAAGAGACGAAAAAGAATCCCAATCTATTGAGGAAATATTCAGATCTCCTAAGATTAGAAATTTTTTCTGTTGATCACAAAGCTCAATAAGTTGTATTAAATCATCGCTACTTGCCAAAGGAGAACGATGGAACACTAGCACATACATAGAATTGACCTGGTTAAGGCACAATTTGAGGTATAAAGCCTCAGTCCCATTGACATCACTAATCGTCTGCAAACACACTACACCATTACCTAAACTACAATATAGCACTACACCCCCTCCCCCTTCGACCAGATCGATCACAACGAAACAGGTTATATTAATTAATGAATAATAAGCTATCATGAACAAGGTCAGAGAGCCAAGATTCACTAAGGGCAATGATATTTGGATGATGAGATGTAGCTATGACCTTCAATTCATCCATCTTATTGAGAACGCTTCGAACGTTCGAATATATAACTTTGAGCCATTTGTTGTTTTTACGACATGGCGCAATGGGTCTTATTCTACAATTCTTAGAAAAAGTTTTCATAGTGGGTGCCATCTTAATCGTAGACGACGCCGAACTACCCGAAAATTTACAATATGCAGATCAGTTTCTCCAGATTCTATCCGAGCATTTAGCCCAGTCCGAGCAACACGCCAGAGACAACGCTCAGCGAAAGACATATATGTCAACAATCGAAATGGGGACTGCCTCAGTTTAGATCTGCGTTTTAACAACTCACGAACCACTAAGGATGTACGAAAGACAACTGTCATCAAACGAGAACGTTCTTAAAGATTGTTGCGACGGCCTATCCTAAATATCGCAATAGGGCGAACTTCTGAAATATATAAATCTTCTGGAGAAATAATAACTCTCAATATTTTTTGGAATTGTTCAACATCATGGTCCACTCGAGTTTGAGCCACATCAGACGACGACTCGAGAACGTTAGTTATAATAAAACACCGATCCCGGGAAGATTCATAAGACTTACTGGATAAAAATGACCTGTGACTATTTAGTGGGTCAGTTTGTCGTTGAGAGAATATCTGATTAAAAACGTTTCTACTGTTCACTAAAAACTTTTCTAGACTGTTCACCATCGATTGCAACCTGGTGTGGAATTTCGATACAATGAGAGTATATATCATTGTTATCTGATTGCTTTGTGAGGAAAGGTGAGGTAGGCCATGTGGATCGTGACTTGCCAACGGAATTGACAGCTTCTTTGGTGGTTACTATTTCCGACTCAGTTTCCATATCCAGACCATATGTATCTACGACTTTCAATTCATCCATCTTATTGAGAACGCTTCAAACGTTCGAATATATATTTTTGAGCCATTTGTTGTTTTTACGATATGGCGCAATAGATCTATCTTACAATTCTCAGAAAACGTTTTCATAGAAAATTTACAATATGCAGATCAGTTTCTCCAGATTCTATCCGAGCATTTAGCCCAACGCTTAGCGAAAGACATATATGTCAACAATCGAAATGGGGACTGCCTCAGTTTAGATCTGCGTTTATTTTTAACAGTATTTTTAAATATACTATTTTTAAAGAGGCTATTCTGCTTTCGGGACTTCTCAATGTTACGTAAGCACGAGCTGTGTATGAAGTATCGGTTAGAGCCTCGAACAAACTGTACGAAATTGGTCGATCGCGTCTCTAAATGATGGAATGAACAATCGCCTTGGGTGGTAAACAGTTGTACTGCTGCGCAATTCAAGATACGCCCAAAACTTGAATTCTTGGATTCTTGATGATTTCTTTTATTTCATTGTTTTTTATATTTATAGTATTACTTTGATGTGATGCTTTCCTACGAGCTTCGACTCCTTTAGAAGACGATATAATAACTCATTATTATTAATTGACATCACATTGAGCCGAGAATCTTTACAAGGTGCATAATAAGAAATGAACTATCGAAAATTTCAAAGAATGAAGGGTCATCGTCCAGTAGAGTGCAAAAATTTGAACATTAGATGACAAAACGATGGCACTTTGAAGCGAATTCTATGATCTACTACTCGCTTCATAAAGGAAATTGCATTGGTGTATCGTTGTGTTTACAGCATTTGAGTGTTCCCGCGATAAGAATGCTGATATCTTAGTTACAGTAGATGTGACAATGGATAATACTTAGTGTGTAGGATTTTTCAAAAAAAGAGATGCCTTTCTTGTCATGGATATATCACGACAAATCCTATTAAATATCTGGAGTCGTTTTCAGTAACCAAAATTATTCAGTTCTGGCGCTAATTTAGTTGCCGATATGAACAAAGTATAAGAACCTGACGATGCGTACAATACATGGTTCAAGAAAAGCGCGTTCACAAAGGTAAATTTTCATGATTGCATTCATTGCCAATATGAATAGAATAGGCGATAATGGTGATCTTGAGGAACATCCATTTATTAATGTTGCTTCAACGTCCAGTTTTTATCTTGAATTTTGAATGATCTTCTCTACAAAATGGAAATAATTCTATTAGATAGATCTAACGACAATTATGCATATGTTAAACTTTTTTATATTGTCAAGTGTGTAACACTATCAAAGGCCCTTAAAAATGAAGAACCTAAAAACCTTTTTGTTTGGAAACATCATTGGCCTTTTTCTTAAATGATTTACTGAACAAAATTTCAGGTCCATCGAGTTCTCTACCTCTCAGCCTTACACAACGTTCTACAACCGTCCATATACGTTAATTAGTGTTTTAACCACACTTGGTCAATTATATCTTTAATTTATGTTTCTTCTTTCATCGATTCTCTTCCCTAAAATCGATTACTGCCTCAGCCTTTTCGCCAATTCTCCAAAATCCATCAACCTACCCCTAAACAAATAATCAACTCCGCCGTTCGAGTGCTCTTTCGTCTCCGTCGCTTTGACTACATATCCACATATCTTGCCCAACTCTCCTGGCCCACTATCCACATCCGCATCAAACTTCGGCTTCTCGTAACTTTTCGTCTCATCGCTGTCGGCTCCCCATCGTTCATCAACCTTCCTTTTTTAGACGACACTCGCTCCACCTCGCTATCGCTGCATTCCCGTCATACCATCTTACTCCACGTTCCCAATTACCCCAACAACTACGGTATCCGATCCTTCTTCGTCGCCGCCCCACAGTGGAATCGGTTGGATGATCGAGTGTGATATATTCCATATGTAACAGCTATTATTTGTTTCGAATATCTAAATAAAGCTTCTCGAAAGTCTGATATCATTACAATTTTTTAAAATATTGTTTACAACTCATGGAAAATGAAACTCCTGATTCGCCCTTGCTGATTTCTCACACAGATACACTAGCCCGGTATTTGCAACCCAGTAAGCTCACGATCGGCAGCTATGATCCTGAAGTATGTGACGTATGGGGTCAAAGGCATTATACGTTTTAAGAATTTTTTACTCATATTCGATCTAATGAATCGAATAAATTTATGATTTTACGCGATATTGTTTCTCCAAGCATTTACCGAAGTAACAGAGCGCAATATATCATACAGAATCAATCAACATAAAAAGAAATGTTCGATAAAACCATAGCGTCGTTAACTCGCGATATTTACTGTGTTCACGCAAGCAATCTGACTGCGAATCACTATCTCAGCATTTAAATAAACTTAAGTATATGGCATCCGACCTTAACTTTGAAGCTGTAACCGTAAAAGAATATCACGACCAAGAAGTTCTCAATGCTTTCATATCTGGTCTCAAATCGAATGTTATCAGAGAATGATTGATCGAAAACACATCGCTGACCCTTAGTGTAGCGTGTGCACAAGCAAAAGCTGTAGAACAAGCCCAGTCCCGTGCTTCTGAAATGGACCAATTTCCTAATTACACTCCTAGTATCGCAGCTATGATACCTACACATATTGACGTGACGACAAAAAACTCCTAAAAGTATGGATTCCGATACTGATCAAACAATTCTCTCAGGTTCAAAACGCATGCCCAGAATTTGGAAATGCTTCTTTTGCGCAAAAACTTCAAAGCATCAAGGAACTTTATGTCCAGCGAAGGATGCAGTATGTTCGAAATGCAGGAAGGTTGGGCATTTCTCTCGAGTATGTCAAAGTAGCTCAAAACCTTCAACGTTTGCAGTCTTGTGCAATTTCAACCGATTCCAAAATTATCATCCTTATACACATAAAAAATCACTTAGTGAATGCAATGGTTGAAACCGGGAGTACCAACAGTTTCATTCGTTCCAACGTTGCTCGTAAACTTA
This sequence comes from Pomphorhynchus laevis, assembly GCA_012934845.2. Lineage (NCBI taxonomy): Eukaryota > Metazoa > Acanthocephala > Palaeacanthocephala > Echinorhynchida > Pomphorhynchidae > Pomphorhynchus > Pomphorhynchus laevis. The sequence goes on from WNNJ02002437.1 coordinate 110,671, forward strand.
AATTTAGTTATGATTCTCGCTACAGAGATGTAGTAACAATGGGCATGGCAAAAATAGCGGCATCAACAAAAGATACGATGCGAGAAGATATTGTCGTTTCCGATCGATCGTATAAGTCGGTCGACGTTCAATTTATTTGAACATAAAATCTTTAAAATCGCTTTCCATTCGTTCTGTCTTCCATAAACACTTGTCACATAGAGCTTAACGTTTTCAAGGCCGATTATAGCGCAATCGGTAGGCACCTTGATCGCGTTGATTGGCTTGACCCATTTGTGGTTGGATTGAAATGTGCATGGATGTTTTTTCGAGATACTCTTGTTTCTATTCTAGACAGATATGCGCCTTTACGTGCTTCACGCTCCTGTAAATACAATAAGCCGTGGTTTGACGTAGAGTTAGGAGATCTTATTAAGGAGTGTAAGATCCTTTATCGTCGATATCGTCAATCTAAAGGAGAATATCAATTATATCGAAACGCAAGAAACAGATTTACGGCACTTAAAAGATCTAAGAAACTCTACTTTGAGAAATCACTCGTTCATAATATCAAGTATGAGCCAAGTTTATTTTTCAAATATTGTGCATCCAAAAATCGATCGAGATGCAAATGTTTTCCGTTACGTGTGAAAAATAAAGTAGTTGTCGACGATTATATGGTCGCTAATACATTTGTAGAGACATTCTTTCCTAGAATAGATGAATCAGTTACTGTACACGGCACCTTTCATCATAATAATAAATCATCTAACTTGACGTCACATATTTCTATCGCTCATGTATATGAGCAACTTCGACGATTAAAACGGTGTCATTCTGCTGGCCCTGACGGATTGCCATTTATCCTACTTAGAGAATTAGCATCCCGCATTTGCGGTCCACTACATCGAATATTCATATTTTCCTTATGCAAAAAAAAGTATTGGTTATTAAAGTTCTTACAAGATCAAGTAGCAAACAAAATATCAAGTAAAAATTTTCTTGATAACAAACATCTTACAAAATTTGTTGTTATATAATGGTCAAACAGAGGAAGACTACAAAGCGAGGTGAAGCTGCCAAGTTTGTGGATTATCAGGTTCGGTGTTCAAGTGAAAATTGTCATGTGTGGACAAGTGTTTCAGTTCCCGGGGAAAAGAAAACAGCTCTGTCTAATGCATCTTTCTACTGCGGGTACTGCTGCGCATCTTTGATAAATGATTTGAAGACGGAATCTACCCACTTGGTTGTCGGTCAGTCGAGTTGTAATTCTCTTGGACCCATATCAGCTCCACCAATTCCAAAAAGCATAAGTGCCGGTCAAAGTAAAGAAGTTCTTATTTCCAAATCTACTTAGGATGTTGAAAATTCCAGTCATAGTGATGGAAGCTATTCTAACTCTATATATCCCTCATCAAGTCTTAACTCTTATATCCCTCCTCAAGTCTTAACTCTATATCCCTCCTCAAGTCTTGCAAATAATCCAATGAATATAGATTTAACTGTAGAGGGTGAGACTGTAGCCATGGATGTTCCAGTGCATTTACCTGATATTACTAATGATGAAAATACATATTGTCAGGTTTTGAATCATGGTCATATGTCTGATAATGGGACTGTCAAAAAGAAGGAACAAGCGTCAACGATAAGTCAACATACACTATCCGCAGTGTCACGTGACAGTCTCGAATTGCAAATTGGTAATAATAGGAAACACACCGCTGATCGATGTAGATCTGTTATTCTGGCCAATGTAAGAGAATCTTTATTTGAGAACGCACAAGTACGTCTTAACAAGGACTTCCAGAGTGTGAGATTTATATTGACGCAGGTACTTGGTTCTTGCAATGTGGATATTGTCAAACGTGTTAAACTCGTTGCATTATTTCGACTGGGTAAGCGTGATACACTTAGTAACAGGCCGCGTTTACTCAAGGCCGTATTTAGGGACCAGTCACATGCTGAGTTAATTCTTCGGAATTCATATTGTTTAAAAGGATCCCATGTTAGTCTCTTGAAAGATCTTGACGCTCTTCAAAGGGAGAAATTGTCTCAAGCTATGAAAGAACTCGCATCTCGTGTTGCAATTGGTGAGAGCAATCTATGTGTGCAAAATTTTCAAGTAGTGAGGTGACGCATTCGAATCAGTTGGTTCCCACTAGATGTATCGCCTATCGTGAATGTGGAGGGTTTTGGCAAGGTCTTACAGCATATAAGTGCCTAGCTGATTTGGGATTTGAAATGTGTCAGATTGCTAGAGATGATATTACTACTCGCACTGGTGTGAATAAAAGTCATAGTATATTTTATTGTAATGTTCGGAGCTTGTTACATAAAGTCGATGAGCTAAAGTTTAAGATCAAGTATGTTAATCCAATTATAGTTGGTATTACAGAATCTTGGCTTAATTGTGATGTATCCGATGCTGAGGTATCCATCCCAGACTATTCTTTGTTCCGTAGTGATCGGATAGGGGGTAGGGGTGGGGCGTAGCTCTTTTTATTAGAGACGAAGTTAAGGTGCGTGTTTTGAGTAAGTCGTCTATTGATAGAGTTAAGAGTTTGTGGTGTCAGGTGAAGTTTGATAACAGCTCACCTATCATACTGGGTCTTGTGTATCGTGCTCCTAAGGCAATATCTAAGAAACTCATTGAAGAGATAGAGTTGTATACGCGAGGAGATTGTGATACTGTGATAATTGGGGATCTGAATATGCCAGATGTTAAATGGACTTCGAATACGGTTCTTCCTACTTGTGATAGTGAATCTTGTGACCTTATGGAGTGTTTTACTTATTGTGGTCTTGCTCGATTTGTTGATGTACATACTCGCTTTTCAAGTTGTAGTTCTTCCCTTCTTGATCTTTGCCTATCGACAAACAGTCAATTAATCAATGGTATCCAATATGATTCTCCTGTTGGTTTGTCTGATCACTGTGTAGTTAAAGTTTTGCTAAATATACAAATGAGGGTTTTTCATCATGCTCGGTATAAACGTCAGATTAATGTTTTTCGGGCGAACTATGATGTTATTGCATCAAAGCTGCATAGAGTAAGTTGGCCTGATCCGGCTGTTGTCGGAGTTGACGAGGCCTGGGATCATTTTCGCGTGACGCTTTATTCTCTAATGGTAAAATTCTCACCTTTGAAGTCTAAGACTAGTCGGAAAAGCGCTCGTTGGTTTGATACTGAGCTGGCTACTGCGATGAAGGCTCGTGACTTCAGTTTCAAATGCTTTAAGGGTGTGTTCTGTGAATATGGTGTTTATGAGCAGGCGAGAAATTTCTTCAATTCTTTAAAACGACATAAGCGCTATTTATTTGAAAATGGTCTAGCTCATAGTTGTAGACATGATCCCAAAGCTCTCTTTCTATATGTGAATAGTAGTAGGAACGCTAATAAAACAATTGGCCAATATTTTGATAGCTTTATTGAAGACGACTTTGCTGAGATGTTCTCAAGGCATTTTTACTTGGACAAAGAAACTACAAACGAGTATTCTGAACCTATCAAGAACAGTGAGACGATAAGAGGTGCTAGTGTTTCATATCCTAGTTTAGACATAGCTAATTTGATAACTCTTGAGAAAGTTTTAGCTGAACTGCATCGTCTTAAAGAGACAAACTCCAAAGGTGCTGATTTGTTACATTCGATATATCTTCGTCGAATAGCAGACTCAATATATACACCACTTTGTAACATATTTCGACAATATATTATTGATACGACTCTTCCAAAAGAGTGGAAACAATCGATAATTCACCCCATCTTTAAAAAGGGTGATAGATCTTCAGTAGACAATTATAGACCAGTAAGTATTACTTGCTTATGTTGTAGAATGTTAGAGCGAATTATACACGGTTATATGGTCAAGTTTTATAGTGAGAATAATGTAATAGCTTCTGAGCAACATGGTTTCCGTAAGGGTTATTCGCCAGTTACTAATCTGCTCGCAGCCCATCTTGATTGGTCAGCTAATAAAGCCGTATCCATTGCTACTGACATAATATTCTTCGATTTCTCTAAGGCATTTGACAGAGTAGACCATAGATTCCTCCTAAAATTATCGACAACCATCGACGACATCCGCTCGCTACTTACAACTAACGACTACTTACAACTAACGCGAACTACTTACAACTAACGACTTGCAGACTAACGGAGTTTAAACATTCTTTATTATAACTAACTAATTAACATTTTATTATGGCAAAGAGAAAGCTAACTAAAAATGTCGGCCAGCAACTCAAGTCCGCCAAGGAAGCTTACATCGAAAAGCAAATTGAATGCGACAACAAGAACTGCAATGTTTGGACTCACGTTGCCATTCCTTTCACTGACGAGGACAACGTTTCAAATCGGAATTTCCTCTGCGGCTTCTGTTGTGCTGCCCTCATAGGTAAGCTAATGAAGAATGACCACTCAAACGGTGGAGACGTTCTGAACGCTAACAAAACAGATTTGTGCTCAATAAATATACTTGATGATATCTCTCAGTCGACTCAGACCGCTGTTATACATGGAACATCAACAAACGACAACATATCTTCCAATCTATCGTCGTCATCCGTTTGCTTACCAACTCATTTGTCATCTATAAAACCCGTTCTTGAAACTTCTCTCACACACACTCCTCCTTTAACTACGGATAAAACTTCCCTTAATCTTCATCTCACTAACAATGCAAACAGTAAAGGCCTTCATCTCGTACCTTATTTTTCCTATTCATTCCCACATCTAATACATCTCATACTTCTTTCTTCTCTTCACTTACTCCTTACTCTACCTCTACCGTATCACTTCTCAATAATTTACATCCTTCTGTCAAAATTATCTCTAGTAACATCTCCGTTCAACCTATTCAACAATCCACTTGTGTCACACATGATCCAACCTTATCACCTATCAATAATTTACATCCTTCCGTAAAAATCATCTCCAGTAACATCTCCGATCAACCGATTCAACACTCCACTCCTGTCACACATGCTCCAAACTATCTTAAATCTTCACTTAGCACCCCTGTCATTCCCACGTTTATCTGCTCTTCTGCCTCTACTACTATCAGGTCTGTCCGTCCACCACTACGTAATCGTTTTCCTTCGCGCGATCGATGCATTATCATATCGAATTTAAAGGTTTCCGAATCTGCTTCTCCTCAATGTCGCCTCGATGATGATGTATCTGCTTTCAAGTCTATCCTAGCAACCATTCTTCCTGATAATAATCATCCCTCTTCAATAATATCGCTCCAGTATCTTTGATCCGGGAAAAAATAATTGGAGTAGTTGGAGTAGAATAGTGCTGTTCTAGATACCAATAACTCTATTTTGTAGAAGCAGAAGAGCGTTAGCCGATGACTGATTTTGTCGATAAGCAAATTGATCGTCACTCAGTACATCATTGTAAGTGTTTAGAAATCTTTTGCGAAAACATAATTCAATCAATTTTCCAAAAATGGAATTCAAAGTAATCGGCCGAAAGTTGAACACAATTATATCCTTTGAAATTAGTATCACTTTAGACGACTTTAGAGTCAGGAAAATCGCTGATTAGAATCTCCATGTGAAAAGGGAAGCTAAGATAGGGGATAACTTCATAATTAGTAATTTAGCTAGCCAGCAACTGATACCATTTCCGCATGTTTTTGATGAGTTAAGGGAGGACAGCAGGTCTTCAATCTCAATATAATAAACACATTTTATTGTTGCGAGGGAGGAATATCTGTACATTTTTTTGGATACTTTACCAAATGAGGTAAATTAACGGTTTTATTCATTAAGCCTCATTACCAATTCGTCTTCACTAAGACTACGAAAAGCATTGTGCTTTATGATTTGTGAAACTCTTGCAAATTTTCCATATATGTTTTCGTGACTTAGAAAATAAATTTAGGTGATATAATTTCTTTTACAGATTAATTTGATTGTTTAGCTTTGTAGTGAGCCGTCTAAATACGTTTCGATTACCTTTCTTGTAAGCCTTATCTCTTTGGTTATGTAAATCTTTAATTAGCGGAGTTAACCAAATACGATAATGATTCGTAAACTTAACCTTCCTAAGTGGAAGTGTATACGCACATAAAGCATCCTTAAGATGCTTCCAGTGAGTCCCAATTATATAAAGCCAAACTATACTTTACTCCTTATTTCAATATGATTAGATGCTGCTCCCTTTTACCATACACAATATGGTAAGAAGTTGGAAGTTCAACAAAAGTAGACTAGGAAACCAACAACACTGCATGATGAGAACTAATAAGCTAATTTCATAACCTTGGTGGTGTAAGCAGTCACATTTGTATTATGTCAAAGCACGCTCTATATCTTGTTGAAAAGTCTACAATCCGATATAATCCAGAACTATGAGCAAAGTCGTCGTAAGGAATTATATTGGAATCGCCCAGTAGTAATAAATACGGATTATAAGCAGTTATATTATTTATTATGTTATTTAGAAACAAGATAGATCTCGATTAATCTCAACTTGGCGGCCGGTATATCAACACAGCCGTAAGATTAAAATAACGACCTCTTGAGCATTTACAAAATTTCACCGCTATAACTTCCATATCAACATTAACGAGTTCCAAAATCACATCAGCACTTAAGTTTAAGCTTTTTCTTAGATATATGCACAATTCACCACCGAAGCGGCAAAACGATTGATATAAAAATTTTGAAAGCCTTGGATTTTTTAATATATATTATTTTCGTCATTCAACCATGATTCAAGGTGTAAGGTTTGTATTTTGTGTTGCAAAAACGTTTTGAGTATCAATCGGACAATCAAAGGATATTCTATTTGAAATTAACTTCTTCGTTATCCAAAGTTCAGGTTATCGGAATCAAGGTCTATATTGGTAACTAAGAGGTGAGTTTTTGCTGTTAATATAGTTTTTTATTATTTTTTATCTTTGTTTTTTGTATTTACTTTTTATTGTATTTGTCTTTTATTTATTCATATCTATAAGAATATATTGTATATATTGTATATATACAATATAAGTACAGTTTTTTAATAATAATTTTTTATTATCAGAACAGAATAGAAAAATTAAATGTTTATACAACTTTTCGTAACATTGGACGATTTTTGTCTGAGCAAGCATCCGAGCCATTATCCTCAGTAGAATAGAGGCTTCCTGGCCAGTACCAACCATGCTTGAGAATATTACGGGTATTAATGATGCGTGCTCAATGAGAGTAATTCGCTCAAGGTATTTGCTCCTTTTTCTATTGCTGTGGAACTCAAAGCATGCGTCAGTAGATTTGACCATGTTTGATGGTGCGAACGCGTTGAAAACGCATACATCTAGGAAAGTACGCACCGATCTGTCACCATACTACCATGAACATGATATATCAAGCCTAGCATCGTCATCATGAGTTGTCGTAACATTCCGAAGCTTCGTTCGAAGCTGAGTATCGGCCTTTGCAGAATAACTTCACGGTGCAAGATCTGCAATCAATCGTCCAATGTGACGAAAACTTGTATGAACATTTAATTTTTTTATTCTGTTCTAATGAAAATTATTATTCAAAAAATATAAGTACAGTTGGAAGGAATTATTCGTCATTAGCCATTTGGGAAGATAAAATCTTCTTACCAGCTGGAGGAAAATTTAAAAAATATAGAAGAATATTCAGTACAAGAAACTCTTGCCTATAAAGCAAGACTTTTTCGAACTTAAAATAACATGCAAAGAGAACAATAATCTCAAAAGAATAAGAGAGATAGACAGGGAAATAATAAAAACTGTTCGAGGAGAAATCATCGAACGGTTTTTCAAAAGAGATAATTTTTACCGAATCTCTTTCAAAAGCTTAGCTTTGAAGGATAAATTCAAAGCGGCTTTAGTTCGAGAATAGGGTACACAAATTATCGACATTTCTCCACAAGTGACGACCATCCTTAGGAATGTGCCGTCATTTGCGGGGAAAGAAGATGTGGAAGAATTCTTACGTCAATATGATGTAGGAATTCTAAAAGCATGCAAATCTTTTTATCAATCATATAGTACCTTTCTATTAAAAGGAACTGTATGTAGTTTAAAAAATAAAAGAAAGTGATGGCAGTATCTGCGGACATCGAATATCTGTTAAGATATTCAACGAAGACGATGCTCCTTTTCGGTATCCGCAGTTTTACAGATGTCAACGCTGGGGACATTTTTCGAATATGTGTAGAGAGGTGTCACCGCGTTGCGTCCACTGCGGAGAAGAACATAAATCACAATCATGCCTAAACAAAAACAAAAGACCATGTGCAAACTGTAAGCAACCTCATAAGGCGTACTCACACGGTTGTCCAGAGTTCAAGGTGTATATCTAGATATGCACTAGGTGTATATCTTAGATATGTGTATATCTAGATATGAACATTAAATTAACATTAACTAAAACTACTATTAATTTATATCGTAAAGATGACATGCATACCATATAATATAAAATATAATACATTAAATAATGAAATTTTAAGAATTGCAACAATATGTAATGATATTGGATTTCTTCAAAATCATTTAAATAATTTAATAAATACATATTTTAAACTAGGTTACAATAAAAATAACATCAAGTAGAAAATAGTAAAATATATAAATCAAAACAATAATATAAAGAATAAATTTAAACTCTTAAGTGCCAAATTTTTATGGATGGATAATAAATAATATACTTTGTATTATAATAAGATACTAGATAGTTATTTCAGAGGAAATACATCATTAGCATGTATTTGGCCCCGCTGCTATGTTGGGTAGAGGAGTTAGGGGCCGAAACCTGATAGTATAGCAGTTCCTCCTGATGATATCTAATTCTTATTCTGATACGACGTATGTTATTTGTTAGTCAACTCATAAAAATGACGTTTATTTTAAATTTCAATTTTTTATTTAAACTTGATTTAAATTATAGAAAATCTAAAAACAATTATTAATTATATTATTAAATTATTAAAATTTGATTTAGCATTATTATGTTTTGTTTAGTTTGTAATTATATTAAATACGTAGACTCAGTTAGCTGATTTGACTTACTTAGCCTGGATAAACGGTGAGAACAAAAAGGCTTGTGAGGAGGCTCAATCATATCTTAAAGCAGCCAAAAGTCACTCTCTGGTTTTACATGCTCAACAAGCAGCAATGTTGATCAAGAGAAAGTTCTTGCTCTTGAAAAAGAAATGGCTGCCTTAAGGCATGAAAATGCTAAACTAATAAAGGGTGCTGTAGTTCATGACTCTGATTTGAAGAAATTCAAATCGGAGTTGAACGCAGCAACATTACACAAGAACAAATCGTTGAAACAGTAGAAAGAGAAGTCATCGATTTCGGTGACTACTTTCAATCGTTTTAACGATTTGTCACAAACGAAAATAGAAGGCTCTCAGAATGAGGGTAATACTATGGAATATTGTTCCGTAGTATCGGCTGATTCTGAGGGTCCTTCGATCAAGGTAACAAGGACTGCTCTTAAGGGGATGACATTACCTGAATCACTTCAGGTGGCGTCGCGTAGGAGAGGCAGTTCCTGGCAAAAAGCTTCTAATGTAAGAAAAAACGAAAAATTGAATTTTCTTCACTTTAAGACATCTGCCTGATGAGTTGGAATATAGGTTATGTTAAGAACCTGACATAGTATGTCAGTCTCATTCAGGCGGATGTGCTTCTCTTGCAAGAATTCAGATCACCCGATAAATTGACGATATTTGGCAGAGAGATCGACGATTACGACACATTTGTGACTGCGGAGGCTCTCAGAATAGAACTATTTCTAGTGTCGTTGGTAAAGAAGCGTTTATGCGCGTTTTTACTTTCGCATGGCAAAGAGAAAATTTTTGGATTAAAACGCTTAATTCCATGTACCCATTAGGATTGAATGACGTGGTACAAGGAATTGGCAGAAGTAATATGCTCCAGCAAATATCTAATGGTATCAGGCGATTTTAATAGGATTCCACTAGATTCATATGCTTGTCATCACGGATTATTACAGTTAGTTAAATTTAACACCCGAAACAACGCCATCTTGGATAAAATCTTCACAAATATAGAACATTACTACAACCATCTTAAAAAATGTTCACCGTTAGGAAATTCAGACAATTGTGCGATACGTATTGGAAATAATCACAAGTTTTTCTAAAGATATCATATGTTCAATGAATCAAAAAATAATTAACGACTATGATAGGCTAAGTTGTATAATAGACAGCTATTGTAATACTATAATCGTACAATAAATGTTAATAATAACAATAGAAAATATACATTAACCATAAACTTCATTAATAAATGTATAGATAACATAAATATAGCTGGACTTTTAAATAATTCTAAAAGTAAAGAAATAATAGGGTCAGATTTAAGTAAATATATTCCTAAAATAAGGTATAAACTCCTACCACCATTAGGACGAAAAATTTGTAATTATAATAAAGAATTAAAATCAATATGTAACGATAATATTAGAAACATAATGGAAACAGAATGCAATTGTAAAAGTCTTAGTTTTGATAAAATAAATGAACATATATGTACCCATAATCTAGAATTAATTGAAAATTGTGAATTAAGAAAGCTGCTATCAAAAGGGTATAAATATAGATTAAATAATAACAACGACAAAAATAAAATTTACAATTCGTTATATAATAACTTAAATGATTACTTTAGTAAGCTGATTAATAGTGAAAGCTCGAAGATATCAAAGATACACATTTGGAAAGATTATATATTTAATAAAATTAAAAATAAAATGAAAATAACAAACAATTATAAAAGGAAAGATAAAATTAATAAAGATATGTATAAAGAACTTACTAAATTAAAGGATAACTATATAATAACAACTATTGATAAAGCTAGTAATAACTTTGTCTTCATATGCAAAAAGCTTTATTATGATATACTAATGAAAGAGGTTAATTCTAATGATTTAAATGTAAATCCAACATATGAACGTAGTGAGTTGAGTTTTGAAACAATTATTACAAGTCACTGTTCTATATTCGATAAAAAGGGTATAAAGGTTTAATTAGATAATAAAACTATACCTATAATATATTGGAATCCAAAATTACATAAAAATCCAATAAAACCTAGATTAATATGTAGTTCGTTTAAATGTACATTAAAAACACTTTCGGTCTATATGAATAAAATACTAAAAGTAATTAAAGCACACTTTAAAAAATATTGCAAGGTAATCGAAATTAATACTGGTATAAAACACTATTTCAGCATTAATTCTACAAAAGAATTTTTAGAACAGACAAAAGGAATAATTTTCAAAATATAAATACATACGATTTTAGTACGCTTTATACAAATCTAGATTTAGTAGATATTAAAGAAGCGTTAGTAAAATTAATTAATCTTATATTCGGAAAAAGATATACATATATATGTTATAATAATTATAACGCCTATCTAACAAAAATTAAACCATCAAATAAATATAAATATATGGATAAAATTGAATTAATAGAATCCTTAAATATTTTGATAAATCGGAATTATTTAAAGGTAGGGACATCTATATTTAGACAAGTAAAAGGTGTTCCAATGGGTGGTAATAGTAGCCCAATTATAGCTGATTTGTTTTTAAGCTTTATAGAATATGAATTTGTTCATAACTGTGTAAAAACTAAATCTAAACAATATAAATATATGAAATATATGTTTCGATACATTGATGATATATGTGTATTTAATTCTAATAATTTTTATTCAATTAGTGAGCACATTTATCCAGAAAGCCTTATTCTTAACAAAACCAATATTAATGATAAAGAAGGTGTATATCTAGATATGAACATTAAATTAACATTAACTAAAACTACTATTAATTTATATCGTAAAGATGACATATTTAAATTTACAAGAAACATATTTTTGCATGAGCATTCATGCATACCATATAATATAAAATATAATACATTAAATAATGAAATTTTAAGAATTGCAACAATATGTAATGATATTGGCTTTCTTCAAAATCATTTAAATAATTTAATAGATACATATTTTAAACTAGGTTACTATAAAAATAACATCAAACAGAAAATAGTAAAATATATAAATCAACACAATAATATAAAGAATAAATTTAAACTCTTAAGTGGCAAATTTTTATGGATGGATAATAA